>JAUNZO010002534.1:0-183621 GCA_031894775.1 Chloris gayana
AGGCCAGTCTCAATGGAAGTTTTATGGACACAGTTACCTAGAGTGACACGTCATCTAAAAATGTTTGAAACTAGGATGAAACATCCCTCTCTCAATGCATAGTTTCATCTATTGTTGTTTTCTAGGTTGCATGCAAGACACAAACTGTCTAGGTAACTGTGTATGGAGAGTTTCATCCTCATGAAACTCATTTCACCTCTCTCCTCATTAATACACTGCCACATCATCAAAAATGTCTACATGACATTCTATTTATTGTCTATAAAACCCCCACTGAGACTGGCCTTAATATTGGCTGAGATGATTATTACCTTACTGATTCGTTTTTTAAGGTGAGTGCATTGTCAGCATCTTTCAGATTCTGTCAACTGTTGACTCTGTCATCATGATATAGACCGATATGGATGATACAAAACAAAAGCACTTCTTAAACAAAACTAATGCAAAATATACTTTGATGAAGCAGTAGCTAAGCCGACCACGATGGCTTGCATGACAAGTATGGCATCGATCCATAACCATCTCATGCATAGAAAGTTATGTGCAGATGGCTACTAGTACTAGCTTTTTGCATGATGTACAGCTGCAAGCCTTTGCAGGCGCAACCTGTCAAACGGGTAACGTAACCCCAGAGAAGCTGGCCTTTTCCGCGCGGGAATTTCCTGGGAGAAAGCGACTAGAACTGGATGCACGTGCTTGTGCCGTGTTTGACTCCCGTTGGCTACGATGCTTTGATTCTCCTAGCCACTTTTGCTACGGTAGCGTATGCCCAAGCGATCGTTTTCTTTTTTATTCTGGTCCGGCCCGAGTCAGTACCCAACCCAGCACGGATCCGATCTTGGTTTAGACTGACTCCAACAACAAAAGCTAAATTGGAGAGGCAAAAATCCCATTACCTATTGTATACAGTGGAAAAAAAATCAGGCAATCTTTTTGACAACTTCAACAATAAGAGGAAAGGCAAACGGGAGAAAAGCAAATGGAGCTGGCCCCTCGATGCCGACCCTCGCGTTGCGTAGTCACGCCGCCTCACATAGGAGAGGGAAGGAGAGGAGACGCACGGAGCTCAACGGTAAGGTTACAAAGAGCATACTATTTGTGGTAGTATTTTTCCTGTAGGAGTTTATGCTCGCAGGGTGTATAGAGACGGAGACGAAGGTTCAGAGAAAGAGGAGAGACAAAGCTCAAATGTAGTCAACATTGGCATGTTGTGCTTTTTTTAACGGTCTGTTTTTATAACATTTTTTTAACGGTCTTTAGAGGTCCATAGGCACGCGGTCACAATCGAGTCACGCCGGAGCTTTTGTGGTCATAGACCAAGCTTTCATGCATGGTCAGCACGACTCTGGTTCTTCCGGTCAACAGCAGGACTGGTTCGAAAGCACCGCGCTCGGACCTTTTATTGGGAGGACTACGGAATTATCATTAGAAAAAAACTAGCAAATTATAATAAATTTGGCCATTCTTCCAGAACAACTTTCATCTCTCTGTTCACCCAGCGGTTCATGGTGCAACACACACAAGTTCCTATGTGAAATGAATGTGCTAGTTTAAAATTCGAGTGAAATACACTCGGGGTACATAAACTATTTAGGTATGATCATCCAAATACACAAACTAATTTTCCTGTGGCATCCTAGGTCCAAAACGCTTTGGCATGAGTATTTTCCTACGTGGATGTCCAGCATGGATGAAGGATACGTCCGATGCGTGTGAAGAAGAATTTTTGGCCGTGAAAAATTGCAACAAGGACCCTACCTGCGAGATTTGCTTGTACGAGATAGGATTGTACAAAACACTTTATGTGGAAGCTAAGATCAAAATACTATTTTATAATAGGTTATCAGTAAAATAAAGCATGTCCGTGTTCATTTCCTTTAGTGCAATACAATGGCACAATTCATATTGCATATGTGAAATCGATACATTGCTTAATCTGTCGATTGCCGCGGCCGTCGAACCGAAGAGGCAGAGTCGTCGTTATTTCCAGCGAAGGAGCGAAGGATACATTGCTTAATCTGCCGATTGCCACGGCCGAACTGAAGAGGCGGAGTCGTCCTAACTTCCAGATAAGGAACTATCGTTTCCTGATTTCTATCCCGTACAAGCAAATCACGTAGGTAGGATCTTTTTGTAATTTTGCATGACCAGGAATTCTTCCTTACGCACATCAGACGTGTCCTTTCTCATGATGGACATCCATGTAAGAAAATACTAAAGCCAAAACGCTTTGGACCCGGAATGCTACACGAAAATTAGTTTGTGTACCTGGATGATCACTTAAAAAGTTTATATACTTAGATGACCATCCCTAAATAGTTTATGTACCTCGGGTGCATTTTACTCTTTAAATTCTCATGTTATTGTGATTGTACATACTACACATACAAGCAAAAAGCTATGATCCCGCTTCGTTATTTGTCAATCACGGCATATTTTCCAGCTAACAGAATTTTACAGTGTGGGGACTGCTGGAGAAATGTTTAGCTGCGGTCACCACCCATGCTGCTCCATCGTCACTGCTGCGCCGACTGGAACCCGTCGCCATAGTGCTTAAAACCCACGCGAACCACAACGCAACGGCTGTGCATAACCCTTCACGGCTGTTGATCTTCCTGCTTCCCATCGTCTCTCTCTCTCTCTCTCTCTCTCTCTCTCTCTCTCTCTCTCTCTCTCTCTCTCTCTGCGTATAGTTTTGCGCTGTCAGCTATATGCTAGTCTTGTATTGAGTGCACCAGCTGCGGCAGGGACCGGCTTTATATTGGCTCGGTCATGTGAAGGTAGAGGACAGCTTGCTTGGTTACCAAGGTAGAGACTACAGTATGAGGTCAAGATGACAGTTTGAACGTGCATGAGGTTGGACTGGGGTCACTGTCATCTGACCTCTTAAGAACTTGCGGCCCAAGATGAATTGGGAATTGACAAATGAGCCTTCGTTGCCTGCACTCATTTCTTCATACGACAAAAAAAGGTTCTACGAAACGTGGTGATTGATCACGCTCGAGAATCGATCGGCATTAGAATACCAAGTGACCAATGATTTTGTAGTCCACACAAGACACGAACATGGGAGGAAAGGGATCATAACGTGGACCTTCGTTTTGGTTAATCTGTAAATTCACCAAGAGTCTAACTTGGTTTCTCGTTTAAGTAACGTGTTCGATGGGATTTGTCTTCATCATAGATTCTTCTAACCACTAAATCACCTTTTTGTATCATTGTATCTTGAGAAAAATATCCAGATTTATCCTTCATTGATTATAAATTTTTCTCTAAAAAACCTAATACTGTTTTTGACCCGAATGGCACGGGAGTCCCCTACCTGTTTTTTCTATTGATTTTTTAAAAATATTTACAAGGAGAGAGGCAGCTGGCCCAAAGAAGATATAGGGAGAAAAGGACAAAAAAATGCACATGGAGTAATTTTTGTATCTTTTAAATGGTGTGGATTTTTGTGTGCATGTTACCTATGGTATCATGTACTTGCATAAAAAGTTTCAGAATTTTCGAAAAATTTAACTACGTTTTTTGAGAGGATTTCCACGATTTCACTAAATAGGTGGTTTGCACCAAATATTACCCATATTTATTTGTACCTACAGAAGGTAGTGGCGGTCTCCATTGCCTGCTGCTACAGTAAAAAAACTGGCAGCCTCTATTGTGTTGTTTTGCTGTTGTGGTAAATTTCACACAGACTGAGGCGTCTTTGATGACTTTGTGAATCTTAACGTTGTGTTTGAATCTATGTCATAAACTTTAGCTACTTTTGCTCCAAACATGACCTCCTAAAATCTTCTAAAATTTAGCCAGCCCACCCTCCAATGTTTCGACCACTAGTCACCTAGCTCCGTGGTTGCACTTGTCGTCGTTGACGAAGCTTGAAGCAAAGTTGTGTGGTTGCACTTGTTCAGTCAACGGTCCATGCACGAACCATGGTGATCATTCACCTGCTGAATTTTATTGAACAGCATGCATACGTACCTGCAATTAATCGTGCATGTCTTCGTGCCATTCAATTCACACCACCGCCACCGGTTTGCAATTACAATTCTCCCATGTTTAATTTGCAGAAGTTCAACTCCATTTGCACGTGCAATTCTCCCACGTTTAATTTGCACAAGTTCAACACTCCATTTGCACGTGCAATCTGCAATTCTCCCATGTTTCCAATCTATGGAATACTGCTTACATGCCAGGCATCGGTGGTGGCTGGCTATAAATGCGATATCCTCTACTGTGAACTGCATTTCGACTGCTTGAAGTGGTGTTCTGCTTACTTTTGTTGGGATACTACCAGGCGGAGATGGTCAGGTGAATACAAGGGCAAGCTTGGCTTCCACAAACCCAATCCATTGAATCTTGAGGGATTACAGATCAAAATAAAAATTACAAAATAAATAAAAATAAGAAATTACAGAAAAAAAGAAGACACAAATCACAAAGCATCACATTATATTGTTGGTCACCTGCAAAACTGGTTGAAGAAAACATTGTGCGACGTGTTGCAAGGTCGTGATCATCAGTTTGTAGCCCGGCACATCTTCCTAATCTCTCCAGTAGTGCTCCCTGGCGGCATATATGGTGAGCTTGCTTAGCTTGAGGAGCGCGTCGGCGAAGTCGAGGTTCCAAAGTGTCCCGTTGTCGGCGTACTCGTGGACGTGCCTCAGCGTCGCACTGCTACCGACCAGCGCCCAGTCGGAGTGGAACAGCACAAGGTTGTTGAGGCTGTTGTGGTAGTAGCTGTTGTCCAACAGGTCCGTGCCGTTGGCCGGGACGACGTAGCCGGTCAGGTTCTTCCCCAGCGCCGTCGCACTCTGGTTCCGGATATTGTTCTCCACCGTCGGGTCGGCCGCCGGCCCACCAGCGCCGCAGTGCTTGCGCAGGACGTTGTCGCGGAAGGAAGGGTTGATCTCGCCGGAGGACGCGGAGAGGCGGTCCTGGAAAGGAGGAGCAGTGCGCGCGGCCGACGGAGTGCGCGCCGGAGAGGATGACCAGCTCCTCCGGGGTGAAGCCCTTGCCTGCGAAACTGCTGACGAGCTTGCTCACTTCGAACGTGGATCCCGGTAGGCTGCTCTCGGCGTCCGCGGACAGAAGCCCCGGAGACCGATGTTGGCGCCCGACGTTTTCTCCGGGTAAGGATTTGAGTCCGTTGGATCCACAAGGACGGAACCATCACAGCCCTATATATATATATATACGACGACGCACTAGTTGTTTGGTAAACTGCAGTTAGTTCGCTACCTAGGACCGAACTGGTTGAACTGAATTTTCATGCACAAGCTGAGTTTTCGGGAACACAGCTAGTTCCCTTGCGGTTCATGCACAAGCTAGGAAACGTGCAATCATGCCTTCGTCTTCAACGCGACAGGGCTTCTGTCCCGTGGACTCTCTTTTTCTGCAAGCCTTCAGTTCATTCTATGTACTAGTTTCGAACTATTTGCTGGTTAAGGTTTATCTCGTTCAGGTTATATCCCATGGCAGTCAACCGTGTTATATACTAGAGTAGTACAACGTGAGATCATGGATTTATGGTGCGACCTTACAAATGATTGAAAGCCAGCTGTACTGTCAGATATGTATCCTGTGTTTACCGACGAAAAACACGGAATACTGCCTCGAATTTTGCTTCAAATACAAAATTCATCCCAACTAGAGAACAAAGTCGCCTCAAGACAGTTGAATGTCAACAAGGAAAATGGTCATTCAGAATCGAACCAACTGCCAAGAGTGACGGCAATATGAACAAGGTTGTTGTCAGTCAAATATCGGACAACCTTATTTTCATGTCATTGTCAGCTCGCATCCTCAACTGACAACACTATTACGAATATGCCATCAGTATTTGAATTTGGAACGCCTCACTAAGTTTGTAACGCATCAGCACTATACTCTCTCTCTTTATCTGACTTTTTTTGGTTGCAAACTGGCAAGCTTAAAGAAGAATCTGACTGCATCATATTTCACAAATCACAAGGTCATGAGGTCCTAACTTGATCTAAGTAGTTTTTATGTTTTGCAAAGTCGTCATAGACTTTATATTTCATAATGTGACTGTTTTATTATGGTTAATCGTATGATAGTTCTCATTGCAACATAACTGTTTTGCAATGCGTAAGGCTACGATGCTACGTGTTTCGTGCTTGAAAGAATTCATTTATGATTAAATATTGATTGTAGCTTCCTATTGAGTTTCATAATCTAATAACTACTTCAAATTATGGTTTTTAAAAGGAACAATGCTATATTATGGTCGTATATTTGAATTTCAAAATATTTAATTTATATTAAAATCACACATCAATAGTTCAGTATGGTTAGGATAAGTACAAGGATAACTACATATATATAGAAAAACTGACATTGACATTACATCTGAAATTTGGATTTCCACCTCCGTTCACGCTAGTTCTACTTGTGTAGAACCCTTTCCACTAAGTTTTATCAATGCCTTCTGTCAGCCCATTGGATGACCTCTAGTTATTTTGGCCGGTGTTGTTTGTCACGTCTACAAATGAAGTTTGTCCGTTGGACTCATTGAGTTCATTTCTACACATGAGACAACCAAACATTGGACGTCAGTCTCCACTACTTGTAACCAAGAAATACAAATTATAGGCCCTAAATTCAGAATTAACCAAACCAATATGTTTGAACCGTAAATATCAAGTTATTATGCAGGTTTCTAGATATAGTTTTGTATTATATAGCAATCTTGAGACAATAAAACATGCTAATTGGAATTTACCGTGAGAAAAAAATGAAAGGTCCAAAATATCGTTATCAACAACATGAAAATTTTTCAAAAAATAGTAAGGTGGCATAATTTTATCACATAACTACCTTTTGTGATCTAAGACTGAGTACTGAAGGTAGGTATAGCTCTTACGTATTTATCTTGATTTGAATATAGATCAATATGTTGTCTATATTTTTCAACTGTATGCAATAAATATTTAGATGTTTCTTTCATTGTAACACATGAAGTTTTCAATTTTGCAATAGGGTTAAAATTTTCATTTAACTTATTTAGGGTGCTAATAATTCTATGGATTAGGGATCAGCACACTACAAAAATGTGGCTTTCGGTCCGCAAAGATCGAATTTAGGTTAGACATACCCCAAAAATGTGGTTTTAAATTGCAGATCATCTTTACCATTAAAATATTATTTTCAGCTTCCAAAGGAAGTGAAATTTCCTTTTACCCTTGCTTGGCTAAGTGAGGGTGGCAACTGCAAGGGAGGCTGAACCGGGGTGCCAGTCAAGCTCGGCCTAAATACAAATTGTGTCATGTGTTGTTCCTGAAACCATATTTTCTAGTGTGTCACATCTAACTTTCCCTATTTCTATTATGTAAAAGAGATATTTAATAAATTAAACTAATTCAGGTTATATAAAAATTATTTGTGATGTTTATCTTAGAATTGTTGCAAGGGATTTTTCGATGTGTGGAAAATTATTTCAAAATTTAAATATAAAATATTTTGTTGAGTACTGTTGAAAACATGAATACAAAAAAGAAAAGGTGCCTCCGGATCACTTGGGCCAAAATCGCAGCCAACACCCCTTCTCCTTCTCCCTCTCTCATCCCTCTAATGGGCCAAGTTAGCCCAGCTCCGGCCAGGCGTGCCTAGCCCACCTGAGAGGGTTTTGCGCACGAAGGTTGGAGCTTTTGTCTCCTTTACACACCCACCAGCAACATTCATCGATGGCGGTCATCGATCTACTTCC
Source organism: Chloris gayana (assembly GCA_031894775.1). Classification (NCBI taxonomy): domain Eukaryota; kingdom Viridiplantae; phylum Streptophyta; class Magnoliopsida; order Poales; family Poaceae; genus Chloris; species Chloris gayana. Next base: position 7,730 of record JAUNZO010002534.1, read on the forward strand.
TCACGCAACTAAACAGTAAATACAGCGTTCCAACTCATCAACAGATGCCCCAAGCTTTCCTCTTCCAATCCTACATTTTCAGTATCAATGGCCCGTCAAGCTCTAGGGCATGAAAAGTTTGGATGAGGATTTGAGAGGGGTCCAAAGTTTTTGTAGGTTAACATTTACTGCTGGGATTTCAAGGTCCTCGTGATGCACAAAGAAGAGGACATCGGTGTTTCCTTGGCTTAGTTTTTGTGGATTTTTCATTATGGTACCAGAAACGGAATGGTTACGTAAGTGGGTTTTACGAAAACCAACACCATGGTGACGTCTACTAACTTATTAAGGAGTATATATATAATAAGTATAGAGAAAAAAAGAGAAAAGGGACCCCACAAAGATCACGCCTCTTCTACTCGTGCTCTCGATCTATGAGCTGCATGCTTCTGCTCTGGGCGGTGGGCAGTGTTCTCTGTTGCTTCCTAGTGTGCATGCTAACCTAATGGATGATGGAAGGAGAACATTGAGATTCTCCCAAGTGGAGATCACTAGCTTCGAGACATAAGGCCTTCCGCGGTGGAAGCGCTCCCGATAAAAATATTGGGCCCCATGGGAGGTAAAACGGGAATCGATTATGAGATGCATAGCGGTGGGCACCGTAGCTGTTCTGTTATATGGGCCCCAAATCGTATATAATATTCAGCCGCCCCATCCCTTGCTTCCTACTTTGTAGGTGAGCAGCCGTTACAACAAAATATTTTTTTAATGAATGGACATCAGAGCAACTACTTACTCTGCTCCCAGTTTTTAGGCACCGATTGGTTTTTGGAATCACCGCACACAATGGTGGGAGCGGTACTCACCGGCTTTTGGGCATCACTCCACAGTACCATTGTGGAAGGCCTAAGGCTTCCCAATCTCGTGTGAAGGTATATCTATATGGTTATCGTTGCTTGTCACCTTCACCCCCGGACTTCAACCTCACGGCTCGTACCGTAAACCACAGGTGGGAGCCCGTGGGATACAAGTATCTGCTTCTAAAACTGGCAGGCTAACGTCTCGTATGTTGGAACACCGCTCACCAAGGCTTCCCTGACACCTGCTTCGATAACGTTTGAAGGTTTCCCTGCCATGGCAGAAGTGTCGATAGCGTCGAACAGAATCGAGTTGATCCAGTCGGTTGATGAGATTCAGCACCGCGTTGGGAGCCAAGAATTGGATGGAAGAGACAGTATGCTGCAGATCGAGGTGAAGCTTAACTGCATGGCGTACAAAGAACGCTCCTACCAACAACCAGACGTGTTTCAAAGGTTGTATATGGGCTGTGATGCAACGTACCGATCGATATGCAATTTCCACCGTCCGCGTCGATCATAGTTGCCTGTTGTGGAAGGGTAACACTTAATTACGTTCTGAATATGTGGTAGCACACTTCATGTACATGATTCTTGACGTTTATTCAAACCCAACATGTATGCTGCCTCCTGTGCCCGCCGCACTGTGCATGCGTGTACTGTTGGGCCGCAGAGAACGTCCGCATCACATTGATCACTGTTAGCTTGTCAGCTCATAACAGTCTGATGGTACTGTACATTAGTAGTAATAGTCTTTTCTTTATTTGTACAATTTGGAAAGTGACGATACAAGGAGAAGAAGTACGAAAAGCAAACGGCAGACAAGCACATCAACCCGATGTCGTATATGGCTGCTACAGTTTGTTGCGTAGTTTAGAGGTATCTATGCACATGCATCTTTTTGCAGCACGCACGCACTATAAGTTATTTTATCAGTTTCTCAACATTTTTTATTACGTACTCGCAATTCTTTTTTTGTTTTGCAGCTGAAGGGGAAAGTCTACCTACTGAATAGTGGGCATCAGAGAAACTTCTTTATCGTTACACCCACATGCAAGTGATGCATCCAGTTAAATTTGTGTTCATCGAAAAGCAGTGATGGTGACAGGATAACCATATATGTCCGGATCCCTCAGATCGTGCTTGCGCGGCTGAGTAGCTATCACAAGCGCACAACAAACTAGAATTTACTCTGTAGTTTATTTTACTCATCATTCTGAACATTGTTTACACGATCGTTGTTACTCAGAGCGTCAGACGACGGATAGCATTCAAGAATATGTGTCGTCAAAGATCTACTATCATCTGAAAACGGTTCTACTAGTATATTTGTCATGGAAGCCGTGTGCATCCCAATGCTTGTACTACATGTTTTATTATTAAGAGTACAGAATAGTGGTGCTTGAGATCATCTGAATTTCGTATGAACGAATCTACTAAATTTTAGAATACTCTATTTAATATGATTACTAATGTAGTAAGAATAATTCACTGACATCATTTTTATGGACTGTTTCACGTACGGATGTCATGATGACACACTTGTTCTTGTTGTAATAATTAATTAAGAACGTGCAAGAGAGGCATGTCGATCAGGAACATACGTACGTATAATTTTTTTTATTGCAGTGAGACATGTATGTATATAACAGATTGTTGGCAGAGAGACGGAAAATCCACAAAAAAGTTACAAACGAAGCGAATCAAAAGAATGGATGGAACGGAAAACAAAACAAAAAAACAGCAAGCTTTTGGTTTGGCCCAACTTAATTGATCCATCACGGCGCGCGTGCATTATTAATAACTCATCAGTATAGACGGTGGTTGACGACGTTGCACTTCTTCCTGATCTCGCCCTTGCTGCCGTATGGCATGGGCAGCTTGCTGAGCTTGAGCAGGGAGTCGGCGAAGTCCTCGTCCCAGAGCGTGCCGTTCTCGGCGTACTCCTTGACGTGGCCGAGCGCCTCGTCGTGGGTGAGCAGGGTCCAGTCGGAGTGGAAAGTGACGATCTTGGCGAGGGTGTTGTGGTAGAAGGTGTTGTCGAGGAAGTCCGGGATCCGGCGCACCCGGCCGGTGAACCCGGGCATGTACCTGGCCACCGCCTCGTAGTCCTCGTCGCGGACGTTGTTGTCCACGGGCGGGTTGCTGCCCTGCGAGCACTTGTAGTTGAGCAGGTCGCGGTAGGCCGGGGTGATCTGGGAAGCCGGCTCGCTGAGGCGGCCCTTGAACGACGAGCAGTGGCCCTGCCCGATGGAGTGCGCGCCGGTGAGGATCACCAGCTCCTCCACGGTGAAGTTCTTCTTGGCGAAGGTGTCGATGAGCTTGGCCACGTCGTGGACCGAGTCCGGGAGCTCGGCCTGGGCCTCCTCGGCCTTGGACACGTACCCGTCCAGCCGGCCCGCGGGGACCTCGAAGTGCACGTTGCCGTTGCTGAGGATGCTGGCCGCGTCGCGGGCGGCGTAGATGAGGATGTCGGAGCAGGACACCACGCCGGGGCACCGGTCCTCCACGGCGGCCTTGATCTCCTCCAGGAGGTCGAAGGCGCCCAGCCCGATGTTCACATCAGCCTCCTTCTCGGGGTGGGGGTTGTCGTAGGACTTGTCCAGGAGCACGGACCCGTCGCAACCCTGCACGCACGTCGTCATTGCAATTCAAGATATTTTTATTATCTTGAGATGACCAATTATATTAATGATTGTTGCCTTCATTCCGAAATGCGTGTACTACTCACCCTGACGAAGCAGTCGTGGAAGAGGAGGCGGACGAGCGCGGCGCCGGTGCGGCGGTTGGCCCTCAGCGCCCTGATAACGTGCCACTTGATGACGTTCTCCACGCCCCGGCACTTCTTGCCGTAGTACCCGACCTTGAGATCCTCGTTCTCGAAAGGCGACGCCGCGGCGAGGAGCGCCACCGCCTGGACCGCCACCAGGGCGCACAGGACTGCCGCCGACAGCTTCATTATATTTCTCGCAACCTAGCTTGATCTCAGCTAGCTAGTAGAGCAAGCGAGCTGAGATGGGGTTCTGTGCTCTGCTGGGATAGATGCGATGATGGCTGGTGAGCTTAGGGGCCAGGCCCCTCCAGGGTATATATTGCCCGCTTTTGCCACTATTTTAACGGTTCATGATTGGCCTCGTGGCAACCGATAATGAGAGGCCACCGAGGGAACGTGGTTGCCTTGCGACTTGATGCCTGCATAATTCTTACTTCCAATAATATAACGAATACCTAAAAGGTCTCGCTGCTGAACTGGTTAAAACACGGTATTCTCTTGATTACTAGCGCTTGCTGCTCCAGAAACCCGAAAGAGAATATTTCCTCTTTTGGTCACGACCATTTCTAATACTGTAATATGAAGCAATCTTATCCTCTTCTGTAATACAATGCTGATGTATATACCGCTATTACCACCAGGTGTAGATATACTACTACAAGATTAAAAAGGCCAATTCATTATGTTTCATCGCTTTGCAATGGCATGGTCTAGGAATACGTTATGGTCTGTCCTTCAAGTGACATCATTACATATCCATGCACCTACGACCAACTAACCCTTCAACTAACAACCCTACGATCAGTACGTGTGCTGGTTTTAATTTCAGGAAGAAACTAAGGGCACGCTAGCTATACTGATGTGCTGCTTACATTGAATTGTTTCATCGAGCTGCTAACACGTTAGTCACATCCCAACTTCCCAAGTTTGTTAGGGTAGCTCCGTATCCGTGATCCATGGACGACCGATTGCTAACTCGCCGTCACAAGAAACCAAGTGTTCTGGTTATCCACGGTGTCAGCATGCATAGGCTCCGTCCGGGCTCGCCGCCATTATGAAACGACAATTCGAATCAAGAAATATTATTTATTTGTTCAACGGTTGCACCAACTCCTTTCTGCTAATGGCCTCTTGTCGGGGATATGTTAGTTACCAAGACCTCACCGCAAACGTTTTCAAAATAAAATGTCACCGCAATGCACACATGCAGTAAAAAAGATTGTTGCGTCAGAAATAGACTATTTAACAACACTTTCTGTTGTACCTAGATTTTCTGGACAAATGCGTATGTATCTAGTCCATGGGAATCCACCCCACCAACGAACTTATAGGCCTTATCATAAAGTTCAGAACGACGAACTTTGTACCATGCAACAAAAAAGACTTCCTGGATGAATGACAAACTAATTATTATCTTTTAGGGATAATTACATAAATCATCCTATATGTCATTTGAAGTTGAGATTCTTACTATAATAACTCATTTTACTGCAAATATAGAGCACTTTGTGCCACTTGGAGGTGGTTTATGCAGATTTCACAATTTAACACTATACTTCTGATTGAAACTTTTATATAGACTGTTTCATTAAATAATTCATATCGTTTTCATCCTTTAGTTTCGAATTTCACAGGTCCTGATGGCCTTCTTCATCCTTTAGTTTCAAATTTCACATCTTTCTCCGTCATAGTACATGTTAGGAGGTCAGCTATAGGTCATTCTCAATGGAGCCTTTCATAAGTATTAAATGGTATGCCACACATGTAATTTTTCCTGACATGGCAAGAGAGTTATGAAGAGATGGAATGAATCATTTCATCTCTTGTGAGAGGCCTTTCATCCTAATGAAAGGTTCCTGGCTCACTTACCTAAAACTTTGCTTTGGAAAGAGTGCAATGAAAGACCCCACAGAGAATGGCTTAATGTGGCAGCTCATTTGTGTGCCAAGAAAGTTAATTCTAGTATCCGTGTAACTGTTCTGCTCCATATGGATACCAAGCATTTATTGTGTCCCGGGATTTTGCCAATGCCGATAACTATCTGTTTTTTTGGAAATAATAACAATTATTTATATATATATATATATATATATATTTGTAAGAAGCAGTCAATGGTCATCGCGTTATTTCACTCATAATAAGAGACAGCTTCTCTAAATCATTTTATTCTTAAATGCACTGAAAGAGTTGAACCCAAGCTTTCTTTGAAACGATCTCCTCCTGGGAAAGTCAGACTACGAAAGAAGGGATCCTGGTGGGCTTTTATCTAACAGTCAACATATTTTTGCTTGATTGTAAGTAACGGCCAGCTGGACCAAACTCGATGTTTGCCAAAACCTATTGCTCCTTGACAATTTTATATGCATAAACTTTGAATGTCTTTGGTCATCGATTTTATTAGTCCTTATTATAATTTTAATAACAATATTTCATTTTCAAGAAAACTATATTTCACCTAAATTTGACGTTTTATCTCCATCCACAATTCCCTCATTATTTTTCTGTGACCTTCAAGAATGGAGCCATTTCTGATTATTAAGAAACATAAATATCGGTACTAGCTTGTTGTAGTAAAAGAACCTTTCACAGCACGTCTTAGAAGCTTTCAATCCGCTCTAGTGCTTTTGATTATTGTTTGATTATTGTGACGAACACGGGTGCCTCTCCCCCTTCTATAAAAGTTCGAAATAAGAAACCCTCGAGCTCGAGAACCATCTTCAAATGGCGCCGACAGCTGGATCGCTAGTCTTCACGAGCTATATTTTCCAGCATATAGATATCACCTAACTACCGTAAGTTGGCGCATCATCAGTTTATTAGTTGTCCTGCCAGCGACATATCTGCTTTATTCCCGTACTTGTTCCCAAAGCGGCTCCGTTTTATATGGTTCAACTTGTTATCCATGAAAGATATGGGCCAGTTGCAAGCCGGCTTGCACATGCACAAGCACATGTTGTTCCAATTTCACCCGAGGAAAATGGAAGAGGAGGTGCATGTGCAGGCTTTCCTGAGTTGCAGTAAGATAGTGTTGGTGAAGGCCTGATTCGATTTCGGTCAGTTCGATGATCGTTTCTATGCGGAACCGGGGGAGGGATGTCCGGTTTCTACTTTCTGAGAAGAATATATATATATATATATATTTGTTGGAGCCGGGGATCCTGCATACGGTTTCTTGGACAAGTCATGAGCGACACAACTTCTCCCCGGGAGACGCTGTACTTGGTCGTCCAATGATTAACTGGCTGGCTGCTTATTTCGAAACCAGCCGAAGCAAGCTAGCTCCAAGGTGTCTGCGTGGTTAGCATGATCGGTGTGACCAACTGGTTCGCACATGAACTTAATTATATTGTAATAGTAGCTCGTTCAAGTCGCGAGGAGGTGCTTAGAATCGTGAAGTTTCGGTGCTTGACTGGTTCTGGGTTTATCAAAACGAGCTTGGTTTATGCATGGCTGCCAGTTCGTCGTGGTGCGCCGTTCACCAAAGTGAAACGGCATTACCGTCTTCATATTATATATGGAATTAATTCCTTTTGAACAGTGGAACACAATGTCGAATCTACTTATATATAAAAGACGCAACACACTAAGAGTCATTTAATGCTATTTCTCTTGCTCCACGTTACGCCACATCATCTCTAACCCACTAAGAGTCATTCAATGCTATTTCTCTAGCTCCACGTTGCGCCACATCATCTCATATAATTATAAACATTAGATAAAAATTGAATATAGGCGATTAGGAGCTATTTTGAACTTTTCAAATCACTGCCACATCATCTAGAAAGTTAGCACTCCCGATTATCACCTCGACTCACAACTATCCATCTATGCATCAATATCCCCATGTCACGTCATGTTATCCGATCATCACAAATTAAGGTAGAGAAACTATTGTCTCCAAATACCTCCATTACTACTCCATCTTTTGTTCCTATGTCTTTTTTCGTTTCTATTTACTTTCTTCATATTATATAATGTGCCGCGGCAACGCGCAGGGTATCATCTAGTAATAATATAGAACAGGAACCTAACTAGAGTTGCGTGCGGAGAAAATTACGCGACGAGGCCGCACATGGTGTTCGATTGCATACGGAAAAGGGTCAATAGAGGCATAGACACGGTTGCGTGTAGACTCGAGGTAGCGCATAACTGTAGACTGACTTCGTCATGAACTAACATCTGATTTAAATTTTCCAACTTGGAATTATCATCGTCACAATAACTCGTTTCGTCTGGTCAATGGCTTGCATTGGGCAGGAGCTAGCATAGCAAGTACTAGGGTTGGTGCACAACCTATTCTGCTGCACCAAATATTGATGGACCCCGTACGTCACTTGACACTTTTTATTTTTCTCATGTATGAGATATGAACAAAAAGTCCTGTCGCTACCTTCAGCTGCAAGCACGGGATCGAACAAGGGAACGGCTGGAGCGGACGAGTTCTTTTGAATTGTGGAAGAAAGAAACCGGGAAGTCAGTGTCATTTTTGGATCCCGACCCAGTTTTTAAAACTACGCGCAAGATGGTCTGGTCTCTCCGACCGACAGTATGCGTGAATAATTTTTCTCATTGCTTTTTCGTGCATGATGCAGACCTTTTAACGTTCGCTCTGAACCATGTAGCCAAGTGAGCTGCATTCGTACATTTTTTTTAGAGGAAAGAGAAATGGATTTTTACAAAATTTAGTTAGCTTGAGTTCGGCTGGACCAAATTGGGGGTTTTTTTTCTGCCTTTTCCTCACTTTGGGCTGTCAAACATGGCCCGTAACTGTGAATAATGGGCCAAAAGCAAGATCGCCCCTCTGGCGGAGTGGCGGGGCTGGTGCATCCGCACTGCATTGAGCGAGTACAAAAGCGATGCGGGCTGCTCTGATACAATAATAGACCAAGTATTTTTATTATTTATTATTCATATGAATAGAGATGGGGACAACTCGGAATTTAATTTTTATTCAAATTAAACATAATACATATGATCGACACTCAGGTACAGTACTCAGTTTTATGAACACATACACATCTTATCTCTATAAGCACCTTTGAAACATTAAGGGTTTAATTTTAAGATTCGCAAAGTCACCACGGGTGTCCATGGAGACATCTTCTCCCATTAAACCATAAATGCAACCATCGTATCAGCATGAAACTCAATTTAATTGCAAAATTTCCTGTAATAATGAATTGAAGACATTTATTCGAAAGACCAAAATTATAACAGGTAACAATATGCTTTATTATTTCATCTAATGAAAATTGTGAGATCAAATAAAAACTAAAAAATTTAAATGACTGGGTTTGATGTCAAAAATACGTTATTTACTATTAGGATGTGCTTGTTGACCCCTAGATTATATTATCTAGCATGTCAGTAATGAATAATAAAATCCAGAAATATACAAGCTCTAGTGTAATGAGCTGGTGAGATGGTTTTGTAACTTATCATTTTAGTCCTTTTTTTATTTTTTAATTACTTGTCATCCTCGTATCTGAATTCATCTTTTATCGTCTCAATGCATCATCTCTGTCAATATATGTACTACTGATATTTGTTTTAGATTAAAATTAAATTATATCTAGCTTGTAGTATATAATCTAGAGGGTAAACAAATAAGCCTTTAAGCCAAAACTTGATAGACAATGCCTAAAATGCATGCATATACAAGACTTTGAATTGACTATCTCATTCATTTGTAGCATTGAGTGGGGGTGAAACTCTCTATAAACCGAAGTTCTTGATATTTGTCAAAAGACACTTTACCATCACACTAGTGTTACTATTTATTTATATGATAACAATATATGATTTCTTTATCGTGTTTCATCGCATGGATAATTTTGTTAAAATTGTGGCAATAGATTTTGCCTATTGCAACAATTCTTAACTTGTGGCAATAACTTTCTTTATGTTATTGCAACAGACTTTTCAAAAATTACAACGATAAAACTTTGCTTGTAGGAAAAATATAGATTACCATGACAAGACAATTGTTGCAATAATGTTGGTTTATTGCCATGAAAATATCGAAATTGTTTCAATGGTTTTCCTTTTGTTGCAACATAAGTCAACATCTTGCAACTACTGTAAAGCACTTAAAATTCATGGCAGTATTGCCAAACAATTACAACCATGTTTTTTTTACCATGACTATTAAGACATACATCTTGCAACTAAATTTAATATTATCTCAGCGTAAGTTTGTTTGTGGAAATATTATCCATATATCACAACCATTAACGAATTTATTGCCACCAACACTTAACCGTCCTAACCAAATTTCTGTTGCAACACGGCTCAAGGTAATACCCTGTTTTATTTGTAATGTTAGGAGAGTATCTACGAGAGGACTAAACAATGATGTCAACATCTTATATTATTTGACCAAATTCCCTCTACGCCACTGAAAATTTTCATCGTTCCCTCCGTGCCATGGAAATTTCTGAACTTCCTCTCGTGACATCCAATTAAAATTTTCATGCCCTCTATGCCACCGACGCCGAGTGCTTAATGTTTCACTCTATTCGCTACATCAAAGAAAATACTTTCTTTACTCTAAAATTTATGAAAATTTGCAAATATATAGAGTAACACCTCGAGAACTTTTTTTATGGAAAATAGTTTGGCTCTAGAACATTTTTGAATTTGAAATTAGTGAATCTCACAAAGCGCTAAGGTTCAAAACCTCAAAATTTAACTTCTAAATCTTAACACTTTGCCAAGTTCACCAATTTGAAATTTGAAAATGTCATAGAACCAAAATATTTTTCAATAACAAAAAATGTTTCCCACATGTTATTCTATAAGTTTACAAATTTTCTCAAAGTTTGAAGAAAAGAAAATATTTTTTTCGAGCAAGCAAATAGAGGAAAGCGTGGATGGCATAGAGGGAAATTCAAAAATTCTAATGGCATGGAGGGAACAATGAAAACTTCCGGTGCCGTAGAGGGAATTTGCTCTTATTATTTCATGATTTAACATATTTATTAGATAGATTGAGTTGAATATGATACATAATTTAACTAATGAATTAATCTAGATCATGGATTTGATCAATAGATTTGGCCATAAAAATAAAAAATCATGGATTTGATCAATAAATTCGACCATATAAAAAAGTTGAATCGGGATTGGCATATGCCAATGTAACGACGGGTGTAATTGATTTCTTATATATTGGGCTTTGGCAAGGCTTAGATAATCAATGTCTTATGTTTGCTTTAGTCTAATTTAAGCAGAGATAGCCAATTGGATAACCAATAAGTCAATTGCCTTCCAATATTATTTTTCCTGACAACTTTGTTGGTTACCATAATATTGTTTGTGATTTCACTGCTGTCTGGCCTCTGGGCACAGAGGGCATGTCAGTTTTTTTCCTTGACTAAGCACACATTTTCGGTGGAGAAATTGGCAAAGGAAGGACCAAATCCAAAAAATTATGTCACTAGGAAAACAAGCTTGGATTTGTAAATTTTCCGGTGCATTTATCAAAGATATATTGCGAAGAAATGACGTACGGGTGAAGAAGGTTAAACCTCTAATATGTCACTATCACTATGGTGGGTCCCATATGTTCATATAACTGATGGTATAAGGGATAGAAGGGAATTATCCAAATAATTATATGTTCGATTAATCAGCAAGTCTATTGGATTCCATGATGTCTCTGAAGCAAAGTTTTCCATCTGTTTGAGACCATGTATTCTAGAAGTCACATAACCTCACATGAAGATTAATACAATGTCTTGAGTAAAGTGGTCTACTTGCTGAAGTTTCGATCCGTGAAACTAGATCTAAATACATGTAATATGTTCCCATATAGGCCTATAGGAGTGTGCATAAGGTGTGATTGGTTTGGTGGCTTACTTGTAGCCTGGTCTAATTCTAAGCCAATGCACTGCAATTCTTTTCACCATGATTGCTTGCTTACATTAGCACTTTTGACTATGCAGGAGTTTGCCTGACCTGTTTTGAGTGAGAATTTAGTTCATTTTTTCTTAAATTATAGAAAAAAGGTTAAGGTGGCCTAAAAATTCAATTAGTACTTAACAACTATCCTAATTTAAAGAGTTTTAGCTTTAATTTACCAACAAATGTTGGTCCATTCTACATTAAAATGGTTGAAAAAATGTATTGTTCATCACCGTAAAAATCAGTGTTTTATTATATGTATAGAAGTATTTTCAAATGAGCTTTTGAAGTGCTTAAACGTTAAGCCGAGAAAAATTCAAAAATAGGACATTGCTACTATAGCTAGTCGCTCGCCGGAAGGATGAGTGGGCCCACTAGGCCCAATTATGGCCCGTTTAGTGGGTGACTTTTCCTTATTGCCCGTTGAATGGGTGATAGGTTGTTAGTTTTATAAATTTTGGAATCGATATATTTGTTGATATATAATTATTAAAATAACTTTTATTAATAAAAAAATCAGTTGTTATCATCTAAATTGATTGTGGTTTGTCAGCCTAACGACGAGTGGATCGGTGACGTAAATTCATTTTCGGTTGCTATCCTTTTCCTTCACCATCCGGGATTCTTCTTCGGAGTAGTTTAGGGCTTCGGTTTTGGGTCACAAGCCTAGGGGCGGTTCTAGGACAAAATGTTCTTCCCAAGCATTCTCTTTTTCCTTTGGAAGAAGTCCGATTTACCTCCTTCAACTACAAACTGGGTAAGATGACTCCCTCAACTTTTAATACTACTTGTTTTCCTCCCTAAACGATTGGCTAGCGTTATTATCCGATGTGGTACTATGGGGTCCAAGCTGTCGGTGTGTTATGTTATTTTTCTTTTTAAGTCTCTCCTTCACCTTCACAATCGTTTTTCCTTCCAATTACTTAGCTTATAAAGCACAAAAAAATATGAAACTTTTTGTGCCCTAATTGTATAAGTTAAGGAACACTTTTTCCTAAATTTGAAATAAATTTTGAATTAGAAATTGTCCAATTTGCAATAACAAAGTGGCATTTCGAAATTTTTAATACAAAATTTAATTTGAATTTGGAATATATTTTTTTGAAAACAACACCTCTTCCATAACTTCTGTATTGTGAGTACAAAAGTTCCCATAATTAATTTTCTAAGCTCCGAAAGCTATAGTTTGAAAGGAAAACCCATCATGAAATTAGAAAATAGAAAAAAAAAAAAAGATGACATGGGACACCGATAGGTGGGCCCATAGTGCCACATCAGCTAATAGCCTAATACCACTATCTAAATCGTCTAGGAAGAAAAAATGAACGGTATTAAAGTTATCCTACCCGATTTTATAACTTACGTAATAGTTGGAGGTAAATGAGACTTCTTACTCTTTTTTTTTACGGGCGCAGCGAAGGATTATCTAGTTTGACATATGGGCTGGCCCAACTATGGAAGAAACATGTCATACATTAGAGACGTCTTCTTGCTTTGCACTTGCTCGGGCATATAACCTGGGTCAAATTTACCTTACATAAAACCTAGGTCAAATGTCCGGCAAGTCCAGATTCTCTCTGCTCATCGGTAGTGATGGCCAAACGGGCCGCCGCCGGCACGGCACGGCCCGAGCACGAAAAGGCCTGGCCCATTTAAATTATGGGCCGGCACGACCCGAAATGACTTACGGGCGTGTCGTGCCGACTCACTGGCCGACCGTTCAGCCCGCGGCCCAGCACGAAATTGTTAAATTCGTGCCGGACCGGTCCGTTTGTCCCGGCGAGTCCGTTTTAAATTTCAGCCCATTTAGTTATTTTTAGAAGAAATTTAATGTTAAATGGTGAAAAAATAGATGCTAGTAACGAGAATTGAACTTGAGACCTCATGCATAAGAAGGGATTCACTTACCACTACACTAGAACTACTTAGTTGTATACAATAAAAACAAAAAATGTATTTAATAAAACATATTCGGGCCGGGCCGGGCCGCCCGTCGTGCCGACCCCTCGGCCCAAGCACGGCCCGGTCGTCCGTGCCGTGTCGGCCCGGGCCCGAAATTCATCGGACCAGGCCAAATTTTGCGTGCTTCGTTCCCGTCCATTTGGCCCGGCCCATTTGGCCATCACTACTTATCAGTGTTGCGTTATGCATCACTGTGTCAGCAGCCCAAGGCCCACCCGCAAGAGGAAGCCCAACACTGATGACATGTCTTGTTTGTTTTTAGCTGCAGTTTGTTGTTCTGATATTGCAACCATTGTGTTGCTAAGCAAAATTGCCAAGCAACAAGATGATAACTGCCGTGGTAACGCGACGAAGATCGGCCGATTTCTACGACAAAACGGCAAAGCTTTTCCTGTCTCGTAGGAAGGAGTGTTTTATTCTTAAAACATCTAAGCAAAATGAATGTAGTAGATGCAAAATAACGAAGAAAACTAAATTGATTGATTGTGTTTTGTCTTTCCTCACGGCAACAGGCTTGCCTTATATAGAAAGAAAATTCTCCCAAATCCTAACTACTCATGATTACCTCCTAATTTGACTCTATCTCTAACTCCTAAATAGACTTTATCTCTAAGGCCATTCTTAGTGGGCTTTTTCATTTCACGTGTTCCAAGTGTGACACATTAACCTTCTACTCTTGTCATACAAAATGAAAGTGCATCTCTCACCGTACTATTTCATTTCACAATTTCATAGGTTGATCAAGACATTAAATTGTTACTAAGTGGCATGATCGTGTTGGTTGATGGTGTTAAAAATTGAAAGAAAATGTTCTCAATGCACTTTCATTTGTCTTTCATTAACTTGGAAAAAGGGCCAATGACCTTTCACTAGGATAAAAACCTTCTCCTCTCTTTCATATTAATTACATTGCCATGTTATTTATTTTTCTGATGTGGCAGCTAATTAATACCAAATGAAAGACTCATTAAAAATGGACTAACTGAACATTGTAACTTCTGGATGCCACCTTCCGTTCCACGCAAATATCATCCAGCTGTCCCGTTCAGGTGGTGTATCATTACGTCCACACGTCTCCTGGGTTGCTTGCTCGCACGCTTGTGCTCAAATCAAGTAATCGCGAAACAGACGATTTCCAGCCGAAGCATCCACCTGCAAACGGTTCATGAAAACAGGCAACCTCGAGAGAATAACATTGAAGGCGTGCACGTTAGATACTCGGTCTTAGTCCGCAGGTCCCACAGCATCACGCCAGCGTGAGCACGATTCACGGCCATGGCTCCGAAACACGAGTAACCCAACGTCCGAACTGGGTGCACCAGGCCGTAGCGGCGGACAGGAAAAAAACACTACTAGAATAGATCACTATAGCAGCGGACGCTCTTTTTATCACTGTGACGGTCCTCCGAGACGTCCGTCGCTAAGTGGCTGTACATAACGGTGTCCACGACTAACGGTGCAAAATAGTCACGGACATCTCGAACCTGCAGTAAATGTGGCAACGGGCCCGCGGCTAACGAGCGTGCAGCAGTAGCGGACCCTGTCAGGCCCGTAGCTAAGGCCCGTGCCCATTTAGTTGCGGGATCGACAGTCAGGCCCGCTGCAGCCGACTGCATCCTCTTATAAAAAGGTAGGCATGCAGCACCGCACCGCAACCTTATCCGCGCGCCGCACCGCCACCTAGGGTTAGGGTTTAGGTCGGTGACGGCGCCGCCACTTCTCTCCTCCTCTTCCTCCTCTTCTCCTCCGCCTCCTCTCGCCTCTCGGCCATGGGTCGCCGCCGCTGGTCCTCGCCAACGCCCTGCGGAGCGGCTGCCCGACGGCTCCTCCTCCGGTGGCTCCGGCTCCTCCGCTGCCGCCCGGATCCGGTGGCGGCTCGAATGCGCCGGCGGCGGCCGTGGAGGCGTTCTTCGCTCCGCCTCCGCCTTTCGTGGCGCTCGCTCCACCTCCGGCGGCTCGAGATCTAGCGGCCGTGGCCGTTCCTTCTCTAGTGGCGGCCGCTCCTCCTCCGCGACGCCACGGGCGGCAGCGGCTCATGCCGCGGCACGTGCCGCGTGAGGCGGCGGGACGGGACGGCGCGAGACGGATGGTGGCGGGACGGGTGGCACCGGGCGACGGCGTCTAGGGCGGGTCCCAGTCGGGGCCCGCCTTCTTTGTTAGTAGGTTAACGGCATCAATCGCGGTTCCTAGACCGCCACCGATGCCTTATTAGCCTAATGTGCCCAGGTGACGGTCGTGGTCCCTAGACCGCGACAAATTTTTGTTGTAATTATGAAAGTCGCCTAGAGGGGGGTGAATAGGCGATAATCCGAAAAATCACTTCATTTAACAATTTAGACACGCAGGAAAGATTTATCCGACTCAATGTTCGACTATAGTAGGACAAAGTCCGACTCGGACAAATATCCGACTAGAGTAGAACAAAGTCCGATTGCCTCGTGCGGAAGGTAGATCGGCAGCCAAGTTGGACAAATCTACGGGTAATAAACAACAAGCAAGCAGCTAGCAACACAAGAAAGCTAGAGCAACAAGGGCACAAGCAAGCAAGCCACCTACACAAGTTAATCTAGGAATTTAAGCAAGAACAACCTAGAGCTATAGCATACAAATTGCAAGAAACTAAAGGGAGATAAGGAGACACATGATTTTTCACGAAGTTCAGCTCCATCAAGAAGCCTACGTCTCCGTTGAGGAGTCCACCAAGGACCGGGTTGCTCTCAACCCTAAACCTCTTCAAGCCACCACAAAGGTCGGCTTAAAATCCACTAAAACAAAGCTCCACGAAGGGAGGGGCAATACAAACGACCCGGGTCTCAACCACAAGCTTGGGAGCTCGCCGGGTAACGCATAACCGTCTAGGGGATGAATCTCCAAGAGTAACAAACACAACAAGTACCGGCGATGAGAATGAATCAAGTGCTCTTGAGATGGTGATGAAGCTCAACGAATTCTCCTCAATCTTCTCACAAATCCGCCAAGGATTCGAGTGGGGAATCAATTTGGAAGAAGAGGAGTGCTTGGGAGAGTTTGGGAATATTTTTGAGTGTGGGAAGAGTGCCAACCGGCCAAAGGGGACGAAGCCCCCTTTTATAGCCGGGGCACTCAAAAGAGCCGTTGGGCTCGATCCGACTCGGATTTTGTCCGAGTGAGTCGGACATTGTCCGACTCCTAGGGTTTCAAATTGATGTTTTAGCTGCGGAGTCCGGTCGATAAATCCGACAAGAGTCGGATATGTCCGAGTATAAAGGAGAGTCGGATATTGTCCGACAGAGTCGGACTTTGTCCGACTCCTAGGGTTTCAAAAGAATTGCGAGTATTCGGAGTCCGAGTGAATTGTCCGACTCCATAGGAATTTTTGATTTGGCAACCTTCGGAGTCCGACTCCAAAGTCCGAGGGACTCGGACATTGTCCGACCCCTATGAGATGGGAAGATGATTTTTGGATTTAGATGGAGTTTTGAGCACTTTCATTTTTCACACCTCATACTTGTGTGTCTCTCTTGATAGTACGGTGTTTCCTATACTCAAGACATAAAAAAAAAACTTCACATCTTGATCTTGAGCATAAGTGGACCATTTTTCAAATCTTGCAAGTATGAACGTATATGGCCACTTCCTTTTTGTGTTTCTTTGCTCTCAATTGAATTTTAAATATGCACTGCGCACAAGCTCATTTAAAACATTAGTCATTTTTAATTGTATTGACGTCAATCACTCAAAACCATAATTAGGGGCCTAGATGCACTTTCAAATTAGGGACAAAGCCTCTGTGGCATTTAATGCATCTGCCACCGAGGCCCTTTTAAGCCCGCCGCTATAGTGCATAATTGTAGTAGTGAAATTAAGACACAGCGAAAGTGTTTGCACCGACTATGATCAACAATCAAAATACACTAAACATACATGATAATTAGCTAACGCAACTACAAAATATGGAACCATTTCACATGTCTAAATATAATCTAAAATTGAAACTCAGGGAATAGAAACAATGAAAGGTACAAATGAGGTGGATAAACAAACTAGCAATGAAGCTTCAATTGCCCCTAGGTTTAGGAGACTTAGGCAATCTTCTCTTCTACTTTCGACCACATAGTATTTGTACCTCAATTGCGTTTGAGCTGCTGCGAGTGGACCGATAGCTCCTTAAATCTGCACTCCACCGGATCAAATAGTAATCAATTAAACAATCAAATTGATTGTTTTATACGAAGTGGTATTGTACTACTGTTAGTGCTAGCAATACATACCTTTCATTTTGATCTTGCCCTTTCCTTTCTTTCATCGTGAGCAGACAACAACAGATCGGCTCAACAAAGTTCAAGCAATCTGATATTGTGTAAGTAATGTGAATAAATTAGCAAAGAGCAGAGAGGAGCCATATTTATATAACATATATGCCCTATAGAACTACAGATCAGGCTAATGTAAACTTCAGATGGCATAGAGAAAGAAAATCAATGAATGATCATCATACGAGCCAATCCGTCCGGCGCCTGCAGTTCCTGGCGTCCGGTGGCCGACGTCCTTGGCAAGAATCCCTAGGGTTCGTCCAGGTCCGTGGATTTGAAGATGAATCGATACGGAGATCGTCGCGTGATCACGTATTGCTGGCCAAACTGGTAACACGCACATGCCGGCACAGGCTGACAAGGCTTAATATTCAATGGATCTTGGCCCAGCCTACAGCCCAGAATACGTTATGCGTAGAGCCTATGGCCCATTATAGACTCCAAATGAGATAACAATTTGTTGTCTCATATCTTCTTCGCCTGTTCTTTTCACACGGCGAGCTTGCACATCGTTAATGGCAGTATAGGCTGTAGAGCTGCTGATTGAGTGAATATTAGGGGGTCTTCGCAGGAAAATCAAGGTATGGCGAGTGCCCTATCTCGCCATACTGAGAGCTCCACCACTGCCGGCCGGATCCAGCAGCTCCATCCACCTCGTGCGGTGGCCTACTAACGCCAGCCAACGGTGGGACGCGGTCATGGAGGCCGCGGTGACGGCAAAGCAGAGAAGCTGAGATATGCCTTAGATCCAAGTAGATAACAGACTAAAATATAGGAGTTTTCTCGTCCAAAATAGTGACCAGTATTTTTCACAACTAATAGTCATTAGTTGGATCCAACGGTATAGATTAAATTTTAGAAGCTAACAACTAATGACCATTAGTAAGGGTAATATTGTCAAAATAATATGTTTATAATACAAAAATTTATCATAACTATTAAGTTAGTTAATTTTTACATGGATTTATTATAAAATATTTATTTTAAATTTGATTAATCATTGTCATTATTATTATAGTCAATTTTTAGTGTATTTAACATAAATTTGTATGAATAAAAAATATCAATTTTTAGTGCATAAACTACCCTTGAACTAATAGCCATTAGTTGAGGAAAAATAATGGCCAATTATTTTGGATCAGAAAACTACTCTTAAAATACTTTCAGTTATTTAACTGATGTGTGCCTAAAACTTACGCATTCCAGCTTCCCTTGGTGAGAGAGAAATGAATAGTAGTGCTGAATTGGTAAAATACCACTGACATCCAGATCCCAGGCCATGGGAACTAAATGACGAGCTATTGCCTAGCACTATTATTCCAACAGTAAATGTGGAAATTTTATAAGCGAATAATATCCGATGGAGCACATAAACTCCTCACCGCAATATCATGTTCCCGAAATCAAAACATACTAGGTCATAGGCTGTGCTGCTACAGAAGACGATGACTCAGGTTCCAGATGCTCGCTCGGCGTGACGTCGACTCATATAGCGACTGCAGTTCATTCACGACGATGCGCACGCTGGGACGGAACTCCCTCTTGCCTTGCACGCACCGAGCAGCAAGTGCAGCCATCTGCTTGCCAAAACAAATAAGTGTGCAAAGTGAATACTAAGTTCCCAGTAGTGCAGCTAGAGAAAATATGGATTACATCTTCTGCATTAGTGTATTTGCAGCTACTGACTTCTGACTGCACAGGCAATACTCTGCACCAGGCCTACAACGTCTCTGGTATATTTATAAATCCAAAAACTCCGGGTTTTATTTTTTTATTTTATGTTTGCATAAGATGAGGTCAATTCGTTGGTTGGAGTAAGTGAGCTTTGTCACTATATTAGAAACGCATTGATCATTACCTTTATAATATCAGACTTACAAAATTGACTTTATTATCAATCGTGCATAGCATAATTTTATGACAAATGCAACTGTGTATTTAATCATAGGAATTAAACTGTAAATAAAAATGCATGTATTTTGAATCTGTGGTTACCTTTGCTGCACAATTGGGAGGATATTTTCCTTCAAGCCCTGGATCAATTAAGTCTTCCACCTTGTTTAAAGCGAGCCTTGGTCTAGCCTGTTTTCCGGTGTCAATAGATTAGTTTATGTGTCACAATAAGAAATGGGGCTCGTTAGTTTTCAGTCGATGGAAAACTTTCAATCAACACCTAACACCACTAGATTGAAATCAGATGGTTTACAAGAAATAACTTTTTGTATACTCTATACATTAACAGATTTTTGTCCTCTATCTACATGCTACATAAACCTATAAAATAAGTATAATAATACAAATTCTAGTACAAATCATATTGATTAAAAGTTTACCAAACTTTCAATCAATTGAAGAGGAGGAAAAATGGTAAGAATTTCATATCCATATATGCACCCCCAGCATACCCATGTAAGTAGGCAAGAATCGACTCGTCGATAATCAACCACTTCTCGTCCAGTTAAAAGCTCGAGCATTACAACCCCAAAATTGTAAACATCACCATTTTTGCTAGGCCATTCTTTATCCCAAGCCTCATCCCAGTACCTAACACAGAATTGAGGCATAATAAGTATCTGACAACAGTGCATTTCTGCAATCACCTGAATCAGAAAGCATAGGGACATGCATGTTCTGTTTGGAAACATACTCAGGTGGATCATAACCAGAAGGGCGAGGACCAATACGATCTAAAACAAATTCATCCAATTCATCTTCATTGTGGTCTTTTGAGATACCGAGGTTTCCAATCTTTGCAACATCATTGTCAAAAATAAATATGTTATTTGACGTGATGTTGCTGTGAATGATGCAAGGCTTAGTTCTTTCGTGGAGAAACTCAAGCCCTTGCGCAGCACTTAAGGCAATCTTCACTCGCTGCATCCATGACAAAATAGACACAGATTGGGCTTTTGTATCACCCTTTTTACCTGTAAACATGAATGGTGGCGACATATAGTTTATTTGCAAGTCATATGGATTGTTTTCACACTATATATATTGATATAGAAATAGAATTGGAAATGGAACGTGTGATCATTGTATTCGGTCAATCGACTTACAATGTATCCATTCCTAACATCTTTCTCAATAATTTCATTCGCAAAGTGCAAATAAACCCAAGAAGCACAAAGATGACCCCTAATTGAGTATGTGATGTAAAAAGGCAATGGTACAAGTGACAAATGCAGAGAGGTCGCGGATGTTGTCCAAGGACCACAAAGGGATCAAAGGGTAAAGAATGTCTATGATGATAGCAAGCTGCAAAAGGCACATGGAATGGTATTCCAATGATCCACTGCTCTCAGTGGTAGAGCCTAAAGCAGGTAGATGTCATTAGTAGTGCATACTCGATTTTTCTGGTAGAACTAAAAATTTAGTCGACGCATGACAAGTGCTAAGAAAAAAAGAACTATGATACTCTTATATTCACAAAATGGTTGTTTAAGTGTTTAGTACAACATACCATATATGAGTGATCTTTTGGAATGTGTCTCTATTTGTCCCTTTCAATTTCGTTTTCTCTTTTTATGAAGTCGCTCGTATGGGAATTATTCCATAACCGTTTAATTCACTCCCACAAAGAATCGAACCTAGCTCAGGTGGCAGGTGCTCTAACCAATAGGGCAGAGGGTCTTTCTCACGTTCTTTGGAGTTATTACGAATAATATGATACACAACTCTCCTATACTTTCAAGAAAAACTAAGCAAAAAGGACCCCCCCCCCCACCCCCTCCAAACAACAAAAGTGCAAAAACGATGTTGCCTCTAGATTTACAAACAAAGATAACTATACATATCTAAATTTACAAACAAATTGTGTCCTCTATCATTTCAAAATGTTTATTGTTATCATTATTTGAACAAGAAAAAGAAGCCGCCGAGTTTGCTCTCAAGGTCTAAACTTACCGCACTAATGAAAAAAAGAAAAATTATCCACCACTATCATTTTGAAAAAAATGGACTAAAATACTTCTATATATTTGAGAATTACCCGCCGTTAAAAATAGATTGATTAAAATACTCCTATATATGTTTTTAAATTACCTACCACTACCACTAGATCTCTCATGGTCAAAATTACCTATCTTTACCATTTGTAACAAATATTCAAGATAATATTGATCTTTAACATTACTAAATAATATTCAAGATAATTCTTCAGCTACGTATGAGTAGCACAAGAGGTTAAAACTCAAAAGCAATGAAGTACGCAAAGGCAGCTTTTCAAGAATATGAATTAGAACATACCACAAATCAATTGGTTATGTAGTACATCATGGCCAGCAGCGACTATCTAGCTTCTCATTCTACGAAGTGCTCAAGATTGTGGCATTATACTATAGTGGATTAATCGAAACATATATTACATATTCACCATATAACATGAGGGACATGAGCCTTTGATCAATAGATCATTACGCCGGCCAATCGTACATACAAAGGATCAACAAACCATGCATCTAGAGAGTGACACACGGGAGTAACTACACCTGGGAGTATACATGCTTCCAAATTCCCATATTTGTATCATGAATAAATAACCCAATTATCATAACAATTAATTATGTGTTACCCTCCGAACATTAATGTTAACTCTAGCTAATATTCCTAATCTGCCGCCTCTGCCTATTTAAAATAAATCTGAAATACCCTTGATGGATGTTTATAAATTATCGATTTAAAAGAAACACACTAATGCTTGGTTATACAATTAGCTATAGCAGTAAGATTGCTAATATTAGTCGTGGCACAAGAATCAATAAAACTAGAGGAGAAGAGGAACAATATTAGAATAATCTCAGCAATCAAGACAAACTATCATGTTGCATTCCAACGCATATATAAGAAAACAAATCTAAAATAATAGTAGAAACAATTATAAATGCCCATATCTTTTTCACATTTTGGTAAAAGAAAAGCATTCATCTACTACAATAAATTAAGCTTTTAATCTGATTATTTAATATTTGGTTATATTGATTAATTTTGTCAAAAAAGAAATGACGACTAATCACGGACGCGCGGGTAAGTTGACTACTTATAAATACATTTGAGCAAAATGGTTGAGCATGTCAATGTATAGCATCTGAGGGTATCTCAGCTCATTGTGCATATGAAAAAGAAGTTAACTGAGACCATGAAGAATATAAAAGATTTCATAATTCATCACCATGAAGAATATCATGCAAGGATCCCCTCGATGAATACTCATAAAGAAGAAAGCGGGCATTCCTTTCAACACAGTAACCGAAAAGTGGGACAACATTGTCGTGGTTCAATAATCTTGAAATGCCCTGAACCTGCAAGAAGTGAAACGAAAATTAGAAAGCTATACCTAGCTACAACTAACATTAGTGCTAAATGGAAGGTAGTTTTTTTAGATAAATGGAAAGTTGTTGAAAAGGCAAAGACAGGCAGCCACGACCTGTAATAGGAATTCTTCATCAGGCTGAGAAAAAGTGCCACCAAACTCTTTCAGCACATATTTCTGACTAAACAGCTTCATCACAGAAGATTTCCGGCCGTCTTTCATCTCTCCATAAAACATCCCATGCCCAATTGTTGTACTGAAGTTTCTGGTTATTTCCCGTAGTTCAGCCAGGGAAATGATTAGCACAGGAGTAGATGGGGCAGGTTGCTGGGGTATGAAGTTTCCGCCTTCATAGGGAAAAATTCATAAAAGCTCAATAAACTAAATATAAGCATGTTGTACAGCTTAGAGAGGATGTGAATGGATAAATGGTTAGTTGTATTGTACTTCTCAAAATTGGGCGATATATATGTAGTACATGACGCCACAAACCCTAGACCGTTGTTTAGTGACCATTTGGCTCTTAAAACTCTAGACTCTTACACAGTATAACATTACAATATCATCTAGCAAAGCGATTTTGATGCCCACATAGACGGGCGTCCCCTATAGCTAAGCTGTTAGATTGAGATTGTAGGGTCCATAACAGCATGCCATTTAACCGAGTTGCTCTGGTCGTTAGCTGCTACCGTGAACCAGGAAAAAGAAAACAGACACATTACGCCTGAGCAGCTCGCCGGAGCAGAGTCTCCTCGGAGAAGTGCGCCGGAGCAGAGCCTCACCGGGGCTGCACAGAGCAGCACACCAGAGCAACACGCCGGGGTAGCATGCCGGAGCAGAGTCTCGCCGGGGCTGCATAGAGCAGCACGCCGGAGCAGAGTCTCGCCGGAGCAGTATGCACGGAGCAGCACGCTGTGGGTGCACACGCGGAGCAGCACGAAGGGGCAGCAGGCCGGAGCAGAGCCTCGTCGAAGCAGCACGCAGGGGCAGCAGAGACCGGAGCACAACATCGCCGGAGAAGCACGTCGAGGCAGCATGCCGGAGCAGAGCGTTGCCAGAGCAGCATGCCGGGGCGGTCTCGCCGGAGCAGCACACGCCAGAAGAGGAGAGAGAGAGAGAGAGAGAGAGCTATGCACTACTGACTTCGGGACGGTAAAGAAATTGCTTTGCTAACGGCACACGACGGCGTCGTACCTAGGACGCGCGTCCATATGGGCACCACTTATTTTTCCATCATCTAAAGTCTGAGTCACTTTGGTGGTGTAAGACTACCCGCATCGGGGAACGGTACGCGCTCCTCCAGTACCGGTATAGCGAAAAAATCGCAGCACCGGCGTACTGGGAGGCGTCCGCTTCCGAAGCGGACGAGCTCTCGCACGCCAAATCCGGCGGGCGTAGCGTCGCACGCCGAGCGCGGACGTGGCACGGGGCCCACACACGCGTGCGCGCCGTCCAACTAACTCCGAGCACCGCGCATGGAGAGAGGAGAGAGAGGAGAGGGAAGAGGCCGGCTGGGGAGCCGCCGCCGACGGTGGCCGAGATGCGGGCCCGGCACGGATCCGGAGACGGCGGAGCTCGAAGTGGGCCGCCATACCCGAACGTGGAGGAGGGGGTAGGAGGTGCGTCCGGCGGGCCCGTGGGGAGGAGGGGACGACGCTCCGGCGCTGGATCCGGGCCGCCGCCGCCGTGGAGGCGCGCGGCGTGGCGCTCGGCCTCGCGGAGGCGCGTGGGCCCGACGGAGGCGCGCGGGCCCGGCGGAGGCGCGCGGGGAGGTGGAGGCGTGCTCCGGCGGCGGCGAGGCGTGCTCCGCCGGCGGCAGCCTACGCCCGAGGGTAGGTGGGCCCGGGGGAGGAGAGGACGGGCCCGGGGAGAGAGGAGAGAGGCGGGATTCGGCGGAGGGAGGAGAGAGGCGGGGGAGAGAGGAGGAGAGAGGCGGATTCGGCGGAGTGGAGGGGGTGGCGGCGGCGGGAGGAGGAGAGAGGCGAGAGGAGGGAGGTGGCGGGTGGATAGATGAAGGAGATAGGGAGAAGAAGGAAAGAAGAAAGGAAAAAGGAAGAGAAAGGAAAGAAAAAAGGAAAAGAAAAAAGAAAAAAAGAAAGAAGTGAAAAAAGAAAAAGAAAAAGGAAAGAGAAGGAGAGATAAAAGGAGATGGTTGAATAAAATATTAGGTAGTTAATATAGAGGATGGATGTAGAGTATGAATGGGTGCAGCGAAACTGGATATAAAGAAGGGAATTTTGATGACTAGGACGGAATATTCCTTTTAGAGGATGGATTTAGAGGAGCACAAGTGCGGATAGTCTAAAAGGGAGGCAACAACGCTATGGGCAGCCATTTGCGCCAGGTAGGCATGGACAGCTGCAGCAAGAAGCGGAAATGGATAAATGGTCAGTGACCATTTTACATCTTACTGTCATTAGTACTGACATACTATTTGCCAGACGTAACCATGATCCATATTACTATACTCCTCCCCCATTTAACAGTTCTCCTGATGTAGGGGCATGGTGGGATACCATACCACTGATAAATCAATTTTTACATTATTATCTTTCCATGTTACCTGGATTACGAATAGGCCTTTACCTCAATGGTAAGGTACCTAAGGACGTAGCATACCCTATGTCTTAGGTTTGATCCCCGAGTGGGAGCGAAATTCCAGACTAAGTTAAAAAAAAATTCTCTTGCCTCTCTTCCAAGCCAAAGCATGTGTAAGACCCTACTGGGACCAATGCACTATGAAGCTTTCACACAGATTAAAAAAGGAGTCACCATATCAAGAGGGAAGGTGGTTCGGGAATTTTCTAGATTTGCGTGAGAAGGTCCTCCTTCTTAAGCCAATGTTGTTGCGGCAGTCCCAGGCAGGTCTAGTTTTTTTAAAAAAATGTTACCTGGATACACAAAGGGTGCTGGTGGTCCAGCCATTGCTCTCAACCTGAGCGGCTGCAGATTTTTCCTGCTCTTCCTTAATCTATCTGCCACTTCAATCATTTCTGGACGCAATTTCTCCTCCAATCTCAAGCACTCAGCTGCTAGCTTTGCAATATCTTCTAGGATATTTATGTTCTTTCTTCCATCTGCAATTTCCTCATCAAACATTTTTCTTAATTTTTTTCCTTTTTTAAGGGACGCATTAAAATTTTGAATAAGGTTAGTGTTCCCCTCTGCCGCTTTCTTTCTAGTGATCAGTTCCACTAAAATTACTCCGAAGCTATATATATCACTCTTTGGAGTCAGAATCCCAGTCTGAATATACAAAGGATCAATGTAACCTATGGAACCACTGATATTTAAGGTTTGCTCAGCTTCATTAGTAGAAAGCAACCTTGCTATTCCGAAATCTGATATCTTGGGCACATGATTTTCGTCAAGTAGTATATTAGCAGGTTTGATGTCCCCATGAAGAACAGGACTGTACATTGAATGCATGTAAGATAGCACTTCAGCCAACTCGATGGCAATGTTCACGCGTTTGTCCAAAGGAAAGGAGTCATGGCCCCCATCAGCATTGTTGCTGTGAAGGATGTTGTAAAGATTCCCATTACCAACAAATTCCATAACGATTGTTAGAGTATTTTCCTCAGTGCAGCAACCAAAAAGTCTGACCACGTTCTTATGGTTTAATTGAGAGTGCACAATCACCTCCTTGGCAAACTCTTCTTTCCTGGTTCCATCTTTGTATTTCTTTACTGCCACTGGACGTTGATCATCCAATGCTCCTTTGTAGACTTCACCGAATGCTCCTTTCCCTAGCAAAGTGCTATATCCATGGGTAATGTTTTCTATCTCCTTCACTGTGAAAGATCTCAAAATGCTGTTATTGTTCACCTTTTCAAGTATCATACGTCCATTAACTTGAAAAAATTCACTAAGATTGTTCCATTGGTAATCCATATGCAGATCATTAACAACTGGAAATCAGTGAGTGGCTGCTTGCCTACAGAAACAATGTCAAATATTGTTACTAGCTCCCTATAATTTTATGATTTTTCTTTTCACAATAAACTAAAGACGAAGACATGTTAAATTGCCAGTATATGTACTTTTAGTGTCACATTCACACATGATGGACAATGAAGAACAAATGTATCTGACTCACAAATCACAAGTGGCTGTGTAATTGATGGAATCTCAGTATTATATATGTGCCACCCACTAGAAGACACTGAGTCTACTATTTTTCCAATGTGTGTCCATCACAATACAACTGAAGACACTGAGTCTATGCTATTTTTAAATATTATTTATATGTGACGCTTAGTTAATTGGTTCAAAACGGACTAACCATGTCATATATTTAAAATTGGAGTACTAGATTATACCATCCAGCCAATTGCCACAGAAAACTAAAATCAAAATCATGTCTAACAGATACACATACAAAGAACTTTTTTTTTCAAAATCAATGAACTGAATGCTCTAGTATCTTCGTGTCCATACATAACACTTAATTTTACAGCTAAACAAAAGAAAAAATGGCATCCATTTCCTTAGTTCGTTTTGGTTAATTCATAGATATTCTAGACCCGGGACTTTTTTATCAGCTAAAGAATTGCAGCATAGTTTTCCCTGGATCCTGCAAAACCCAAAAAGAAAGGAATCTTGTATGACCTTCTTAATCATTGAGTTACAGTGTCGATGGACGCAGAGGAAGGACGTATAGCAAAATACAACGATTTGGCTTACTGCAGGAGGAAATCGCTATCAAAGATTACAGTCATCCGAGCTCCTGACTGGATATCACATATCATTGAGTGATCCTATTCGCTATTCCCATACCGCAATAGAGCAGAGTAGCGCCGGCGGGCAGAGCAGAGGTCACGCTGCCGGCCGCCGCCTGCACAGACAAAAAACTACAGAAATCTAAGAGGGGAGCTTTGATGGATCCTACCATCCTACGGTGGTGGCTGTCTCTGCTCTGACAAGATATCACCACCGTAGGTCAAGACTTCCATTTTGTACCACCATGATCTAGTGCCCATGGAGTGCAAACAGAGATCAAAACCCAAACTAACTGCAGCCTTGTCGACGTAGCTAATGGCTGGACAGTGGAGCTCAACTTCCAAGATCAAAAAAACGATAAAGAAAAAGCACCCACCATCTCCGATCAGAATGAAACTGCAAGGAGAGATGAGAGCATACCGATCCGATTTCTCAACTACAGTGATTGGGGACCTACCTCCACAATGGCGCAGCCGTCCGGCTTTGTCCGCAATCCGTAGGAGGAGGGGAAAGGGGGAAAAACAAGGAAAAGGAAGCCCAGTCTACGCGCAAAGAAGACCTCAAGGATTTGGAACCAGAAGTCAGTCGTGAAATAATTTATTAGACTATTGGTAGTTATTTTCGCACCCGACATCTGTAGAAAACTTGTTGAAGCATAGTACGTTCCATCTTTTCACTGTGTCAAAGTCCTGATCCCACAGGTAGAGGTCTCGTGTTTGAACTTTGAATGGATGCAACTTATTAAGAGGAGTTTTCTGATACAATATAATAACCATTATTTTTCCTCAACTAAAAGTCATTAGTTGCAGGATAGTTTAGTAATTATAGAAAATAATTATTATTTATTTATATGATTTTTTGTTAATAACACTAAAATTAACTAACTTAGTAAT
Organism: Chloris gayana; assembly: GCA_031894775.1. Taxonomy (NCBI): domain Eukaryota; kingdom Viridiplantae; phylum Streptophyta; class Magnoliopsida; order Poales; family Poaceae; genus Chloris; species Chloris gayana. Next base: position 36,424 of record JAUNZO010002534.1, read on the forward strand.
ATGGATGAATTAGATTATGATAATAAAATTAGATTAGTAACTTTGATGTATATTATTAAAATAAAAAATAATTATTATAAATATATTATTTTGACAATATTACCCTTAGTAATAGTCATTAGTTGTTAATTCCTGATATTACATCTACACAGTTGGATCCAACTAATGACTATTACTTGTGAAAATACAATAATCATTATTTTGAACAAGAAAACTCAAATTTGCGACCGACTCCTATCCTACGTTTGCAGAACTTGAGGAAAGGCACACATAGCTCAGTACTTGGATGTTGAAATGTCATCATACATCCACACGCGCTCAAGTTTAAGAAAGTTCTGGACTTTTCTTTGTGTTAAGCACATCATCCTGCAAATTGTCATTTTCAACAGGTCGTCCGATAAGATCATCATTTTTCTCATACTATAAAGTGCATCGTTCACAAATGTCATATTAGGCCTTTTTCTCATACTATCAAAGGCCTAGGAGGATCCTATTTTCTTCAGAACCTAGAGTTACAAGGTATTAATGTGGTCCCGAAAGTCAATAAAGTGCATTGTTCGCAAATGTCATACCATCAATTGTTATATTGCTGTAATTGTCGTATGGAAATATTTTAAGGTACATTTCATATATGGTAACATCGTAAATTGGTCAATCAATGTGAGCTAATTTTATGCCAATATAAATACCAACAAGGGGGCAACAGTTTTTTCCCATTTGTTCACAATTCACATCCAAAGGCGTGGACCTGCTTTCTCAATCGATATAGTTGATCAGTCGGATCCACTATGAGCAACAATAGCGTGATTGCCATATTTTTGTTCTCTATGTTTCTTGGATCCCTACCATTAAGTGTCTGGTGTAAGTATACTGATAAACCTATATATATTCTTGTATATTTATGTGTGTGTTGTGTGTGTTGTGTGTGTGTGTGTGTGTGTGTGTTGTGTGTGTGTGTATGTGACATTGATGAACAAGAAAATATACGCAGGTCGTCCTCATCTACAGGACACTATGAGTCCTATGGCTGCAGTTGTCAACTCCACAACACATTAGCGGAGAAAAAAGTCTCATTCGTATTCTGCGTAGTAACGCTGTGCAATTACTTCAATCGAGTGAATGAGCGGTGCTTCTGCTGCCCCAGCGGAGATCGTAGAGAGTATTGCCACTTGTCGATGGACGAGTGTAGGGCCAACTGTGCATCTTGCAACCCCAAATGCTAGTTGCTGTCAGATTTGATACAGAATAAAACTATGTCATCAAGAGTTGCGCTCGAGTCAAATTTGTTTTACTATTATTTGTCATATGTAACCCCTATGACCTGCTCCCTAATTATTTGCACTCCAAAAAACTGGAACTCGTTATCCAAACCTAGTAACGCAGCGTTACCGATAGTGAATTTGGTGCAATCCGTGGGAAAAGTTCTAACACGTGTCTTATTTTGTGTAAACGGTGTAGTAACCTTTGATCGCGCTATTTTCCACACGGGCCCAATTATGAGAAAATTGTAGCTTTTTGTTTGTGGTAAGCACACCATCCCACAAGTTTTCATTTTCAACAGGTCTTCTTCTTCCTAACAAAGTGCATGTATAATCGTCTCAAAGATAAAAGGAATAAAGTGCATACATAAAACTTGCAACATGTGCTGCACAGTAAAATGTCGGCTTCTGAGAACAAAGGCATACGTACAGTAACTAACGGAGCTAAAAGCTGTTGAAGCCGAATTACAACCAGCGCTCATGTGAACGCAACAAGTCAACCTTTGCTCTAGCAATCAACCAGTAAACAAGATAGCATGGAAAGTGGAGCAATGCCAAGGCGAGATACCTGCACGCACGCAGAATTCGATCGTCATCGTAGCAAAGAAGAAATGGCACGCTCCAAAGTGAAAATAAAAATATTGAACGCAAAACGGGCCATACCAAAATGGTGCCCAGGATGCTGAGGGACTGAGAAAAGGGTAAGGCCACCTGCGCATATTGACAAAGCATAGCACTGACAAATCTCGTATCAAATACAGAAACTAACATAACCATGCATGAATGTAATGGCTATTGCAAAACGGGAGGTAGTTTATGAGTATGACTAGTATGAGTATACGCTTCTCAGTTCTCACCATGTCAAACCACAAGCATGGGAGATCCACTGGACGATCACATACAAGCATGTCCAAAGGATGAAATATGCTATTCTGAACCATGGAAATACCTGGAAAAGGAAGAGCAGAACAACCACGCAAGATTTTACATGACTGCAACAGTCAATGATTTGAGTAATTAACTCAGAATAGGTGGATGGCCCTTGATCTGATTGGGACGTTACTAACCAACGTGTTGAGTGCAGTCTCTGTCAGTAGGAAGACCAGGTTGAAAGAGTGCATGCAGCCCATCACCGGCGAACGACGTGTGAAATTGATTCATGAGTTAGTTGAATTCGAACTATATGTATCGGCTGCAGCTAGTACTTCAGAAGTGCCACTATAGTTAGCTACTAATATGTAGGATCTCGAGCGATGAGTACTCACTGCGTTGAGACTGAAGTGCGCGGAGGACACGAACGGAATTATCAGGCACCAGAAGACCACATCCGTCAGCACTACCGCTCCAGCACTGACCTGCAATCACAGACGACAGCGAGCACCAGATGAAGTTGCCGAATAGTATACAGTGCATTTACTCCTGGTTAAGAAAGATTGATCTGAACTATTTTGTTTATGTTGTAACCGGTAAGTCTCGTGAGTTGGGAACGGAAAATTCAGTAAGAGTACATACATGGTCAAATCTACAAGGCAGTAACACTGGAAATGACTCCATCCGCACCGCACACAGAGGAAGTATATACCTGGTACATGATTTGCAAGAAGCACTCCAATCGTTGAAGCCCTTCATCACCAGCAGTACCTGGATCGTCGGCGCAGTTGCCGTGGAGTAATCTGACGCCGCTCTCCGGTTGGCCACCAGCAACGCGATTTCCTGAATGCATCAGGCATCCGTATGCAGAGAACAGAGTGGCCACCTGCACGTTGGGTGGACTGCACACGTGAGCTCTCCTCACATGTAACTGTGCGTAGTGTGCCCGAGATCAAATTTGAGTTCATCAAAATCGTACCGCAAAATAGGCGATTTCCAGCAAGAGCGTCCACCTAAACACGGTCCACGGAAACTGTTATCACGGATACTGAACTTGAGAAGCGACCTCGAGATTGCCATTGTTGTTGAGAGTGCGCACGTACTCCGTGTAGTACAGCATGATGCTGGCGTCGTAGGTCCGCAGGTCCCAGAGCAGCACGCCGGCGAGCGCCACCACGGCCGTGGCTCTGAACGCGAGCAGCCACGCCGGGCGCACCCGGGCCCAGCAGCTCCTCCACGGCCGTGGAGCACCCGTGGCGCCGCCCGCCTCGCGCGGCGGCTCACCACCGCAGCCGGCTGACTGCGACGACGCGGCGGCGAGCCGGCTCTCCCGGACGATCGCGGCGAGGGACGCCGCCACTGAGGCCCCGACGACGCCGAAGCAGAGGAAGCTCTGCCACTGGACCATGCTGTTTGATGGTTTGACCGGTAGAAGGCAGTGGCACGCAACGGGCAACGATGATGAGGTATACAAAGGGGCGGCAACAGCGGTGGTTGCTGGTGTCATTTTGACCGGCCGGTGTTGCTCACGCGAACACGCGACACGCCCCAAAAATTGATTACGAGTGACTGGTGGATGCTCCGAATCCCCAGTTTATTTGCTAAGTATCAGCCTCACTGAGCAGGCGGTGCTGAACGGCCGGTACAGCCCGCACCTCTCTGCCCGGATGGAACGAAGCTAACAGTGGCTACTGGATTTTTTCTAGATAAAGAAAATACATAGCATCTATTGGAAGTCTAATATATATGCATACTCTTTTTTTTCAAATTTAGCTTTACATGCCCCATCCTCAATAAGCAGTTTAAAAATGCATATCATTGAAAAAGGATTATTCACTAGAAAAAAAGGTTTAGAAATCTATCCGTAGGAATTTATCATTGATCTTTAGAATGCCAGAGGATGCCCAATTAAGGATTTCAATATTTCTTCATTTCGTCTTGCTAATTAAAATATAAATCTAATTGAAACCTTTTAAAGCTCTAACATGTGGTGGATGCTATGAATCGTGTTTACGTTGTCAATTGATGGCTAACAAGAAGATCTTGGTTTCCTACAGATTTTTTTTTAATCTCCTACAGTTTGTATTTTAGTACAACAAAAACGTGTGTGAACTCTTTCGCTAGCTTCAACAGAAGCCGGAGTACACGAAGGCCCGTATTTACTGCCGCGGACCGCGTTCAGGCCCATAATGACTCGGCCTGAATCTGTTGGAGTTGCTGGACCTAACCAGCCAGCAGATTCAGAAAACGTAAGCAACGAGCCCAACTCGTCAAGCTGCTTCAGACATGCGCAAAGCACAGAAACTTTCACAAATACTCACCACATGGTGATTTTTATTGCTACAAAAAAATTATATGGTGATTCTTTTTTTTGGCGTGGAGACCACAAGATGAATTTGTAGTCGAGGGGATCATTTTGCTCGCCCGAATTTTGTCACTGAGCGCAGCATCAACCTGAGTGCGGTGACTGCGGTACACTAACGTCTGGGCGACCTGGACCGCGTGTATGTTACTGTTCAGCAGTTGAAGCCAGTCAATGCCGTGGGGTTAAACACCGTTGTTTATGTCTGTTACCGCTGCAGACACCTGACAAAACAAAGAATCTGCCGGCCCCCGAGCCTCGTTTCTTCGTCCCACTCTCGGGTCAAACAACGCGGCCGCACCTGTTTCCTTTACGCTGATGGCAACCGCGACGCGACGCACTGATGCAACTTGTTCTGGTTGCTGATCGTTGTTTGTGACGCGATCAATGATATTATCCCGGAATCAACATCCTCTACCGACCAGCTAATCTGCAGATTTTTTTCCCCACGCAGACCGGGCGTCAATGCGCCGATAGCAATCAGAGAAAGATCTCTTTAAAAAGAACGTTCCCCAACAAACGCTGCTCATCAGCTCAAAGCTACTAAGTCTTTGCAATTATTCAGATTCGAGGACCGCCGTGACTCTAGTGGGCCATCCACGATGCACAACCGAATCGATACGCGATGCATATTCTCATTCCGATCCGTGCATCAAAGCGATCTTTGCACGAACCAGACACGGGCTACTGGCCTGTGACTGAACCACGAGAAAATGAACTGGAAAGAACAATGCTTAAAATCTAATGTATCTCTCCAAGCAACAGCAAGAAAAACGATGGCATTGTATGTACAACCAAAATGGTGTAAACAAAAGAAACAAACGGTACCACTAACAGTGGCCCGGTCCTCACTACCAAAATTGCTAGCTGTGTAAACACAGCCGTACTCAGAAACATCAGCAATATTTACAGAGCCAAAACACAAAAGCCTCTCTTACATCACCTACTGGTCAGATTCCAGCAATCTCCTCAAGTTGCAGATGGCCTCCGGAGACAAGCTCTTGCAAAACCTTAGCCTCCCAGTCGGCGCCTGTTCTAGAGGCGCCGAGTTCCCGCCAAGCTCCGACATGAAGCAGACAATGATCACCGTGAGGTTGTCAAAGGTTTTGAGCCTCTTTGCCTCCATGGCAAGCTCTCTCGCACACCTCTCAGGGTCATCATGCCGTCTGAGCCCCTTCCGGACCATGGTAACTGCTTCCTGGCTAGTCATGACATCCCATATCCCATCACACCCTATGATGAGAAATTCATCATCCTCGGTCAGGGTAATACGCTGGATCTCTGGCTCAGAAATGAGAGGTGATTGTGAGCCTTCAGGCAGTTTCATGTCCCAATCCCCCAGAGCTCGGGTCACAGATAGAACCCCATTGAGGTAACCGTCTTCAATGTATCCACCAGACTCGATGACCCTTCGACGCTCTGCATCGTATGTCGGCCTATGGTCTCGAGACATCTCCACTGCCTCCCCTTTCCTACACAGGACTGCACGACAATCACCGGCATTTGCAACCAACAACTCCCTGCAAGATAGAGCCAATTATCAGCATGAATTATTTAAGTAAACATAGCAATTCGTGAAGTCTTTGGTTTCACTTACCTCCCAAGGACCAATGCTGTCAGTGCAGTAGTTCCAGCAGAACGGTTGATGATCGAATCATCAGCTAGAGCAAGATCAGCACGCAAAAAAGCTTTGAAGATTAAGTTCTCAACAGATTCAGCAAACAGTTCATCCACTTGTGAAACTGGTGGAAAATCAACATCTTCAAAGAAGATCTTCATTGCATGGTTTTTCATGTAGCATGCTGCATCAGAGCCCCCATGACCATCAAACACCTAAAAATGCAACAGAATAATCAGTTCAATAGGGTTACTAAAATCTACATTACATTCAAGCATTGTCGACAAAACATACCCCATAGAAGGCACTAGGCATCAAAAGTGAGCCCAGATGACCAGAAAGATCATCAATTCGGATATGTTCATCCTCCATGTACCTCCTAGGTCCAATATCAGCAAAGCTACCGGATCGAATAATAGGAACAAATTCCTGTGGTTCCACAGATACACTAGCCCCAATAGTTGTTGCCTTGAGCTCCTGCATTAAGCATATAAACTGTTAAATACAATGTCATCTTAAACTCCCAAATTTAATAAAGTAGATAAGGTAGACTTGGCTTCTTTCGGTTGACAAACTAACGCAAATAAACCACAAAAATACTTCAGTTTCTTAGATTGAGCCACAAATCAACACTAGATGAATTGACCAAACCATTCTACTACTAAAGGAGAAAGCAATCACTATAATATTGTTCACGCAGTTCCATAATAATTATTAGTTTCAAAATTACACGTTAGAAGGAAAAAAACCATAATAATTATTAGTTTCAAAATTACATGTTAGAATAAAAAGAAACATAAGAACTGCTACTTTGAATTGTTGGGACAACCATTCAAGCAATTCTGCAGTATGCAAAACTAAATCCTACAAGAGATTTTTTTAGATAATGGAAATTAAATCCTTCAGTTTCTGCATCATTAAAATCCTCTAAATTATCCCTAATTAGATTTCGATAGCATCGAAAGGCCACACCAGCAGCTGCAGGTAATCTAATCAAACAAAATCCGCTATTGAAACATGAAGGTCGAAAACTTGCGTAGCTCAAATCGAAAACTCACCAGATCGGTCACCTCTACGGTAACCTCAACAGCGGCCTTCGGCGACGCCACCGGCTGCACCGGCCCGGCTGCCACACCAACCGCTTCCTCAATGACCTCGACGCTCTTGACGGCGCACCTGTGGAACGGCGCCTCCAGCAGCGGCACGACCTGATGCATCACCTCCGCCCCAGCTCCCATCTCCTTATCCAACCCGCTCAACAGCCTTCCTCCGAAATCTCTCGTCTTTCCGAGCCCGGACGAACAATCGCTCGATCCGCCCTCTTCTTGCTCGGCCTCGAGAACTTTTTCTCACAGCCAAACCGGACGATTCGCAGACGTCTGGGACGATTAACCTCGATCGACGAGAAGCACGCGCAAATCCCCGAAAGAAGCGGTCTTTCCACAAGCCGAGAGAGGGTAACGCGCAAAAAAAAACTTTTTTGTTTTCCCTGGGACACAACACGGAGCACTGACCTGACCCGATCCGAACAGAAAGAAATGGCGGAGGAGTTGAGGCGTTTGCTATTTATGCGCTCGTAGAGGAGATGCTCGAGGACGGCGGCTGCCGGTCGGAGACGGGGGTGGTGACCGGCAAGTGGCCGTGACGGGGACGGTGCCTCTGGTATCGTGCGCGGGTGGGAGTCCCGTGCTACCGGCACGCGTGCGTTTATTACACAAGGGTGGACGCCGACCCGGTTTCAGCTAGGTTTAGATGATCCGTGCGCTCGTTTCACACCTTTGGCGTGTGGGAACCGGAGAGCGCTCGTTTTTGGTCTATTTTTATCTTTTCAAAAAGTTCATTTGAAAACTAATTTTATAGTGTTTTTGGTATTTCTGTGGCTAGTGCAAGATAAGATGTTTTTTTTTAAACCGAGGCTTTCATACAATAGAAAGTGGTATAGTACATACTATATGTATTTTGGAAGTACTTTTTTAATATCAAATAATGATTGAAATTGAAAGGTTTGACTGTTCATAAAATTCATATTTTTATTTTGGCAGAATAGCCAACCTTAGATATTTTCGCTTTTTTGTTAGAATAGTCTACACACTTTATCCGCACCGTAAAAATAGCCTATACTCTTGGTATGCATGAACATGACATACCGTGAGTGTAGTTTAAATAAAAAAACATATGAAACTTCATCTATGTTGATTATTGAGAATGTAAATACTATGTCATGGGATGTTTATTTATAAATAATATTCCAATATTGTACTAGTATGTTACACAGAGATAGATAGATATTGGGTGAGTATGCTAGTATGTACCTCTATATTTGGCAACATATTACTTAGTTACTAAAAATGTAAATAATAAGGCAGATATCCGGAGTGTATCAATGTTGCTTTTGCCACCAACAAGACAGATGTGGTTTACATCCAGTGACATCTTCCACGTGTTTGACAACAAGGAAAATGTGCTAGGTTATCTTTGCCAATGTCTAATTATAGCTCGTGGCCCTTTTACTCTCCCACAAACCCAAACTCGTTCGAACTCCCATATAGCACGATACTAGTACTTGTCGTTTTTTGAAATTTATTAGTTAACTAAACTTTGCCAATTTTCTTGGTTCAAGATGCTTTGCAATTTTTTTATATATAACAAGATGCAATTGCGTAGGTAAACGAGCGAGCTTTGCAAACTATGGGAAGGGCTGGATGCAGCGGTTCCCGCGAGATTCAACGGGAATGTTACAGTGTAGCCAGCATCTGCCGATCAGGGCGGCTCTCGCGAGTGCAAAGTGGTTGCTTCCAGGGGAGGGTTGGAATTGGAAAGGGCCGGTCAGTTCATTCAGTGGTGGAGGACGGCGCGTGGCCTCCACGCCACCCCTGACCCGCGGCCTTTTTCCCGTGGCGGGCGACGAGTCAACGGCTGGTTTTCCCGCGGCTTCTCTTCTGACGACTCGAGGCCGAGGCACGGAAGCCAATTCCGCGTTGCCTTGCTCAACTCAACTCAACCCAGCGCCGCCGGTGGCGTGGGCAAGCGGGCCGTTCCTCGTTGGCCGACGCGTGCGTGAATCGCGACGCCTTATCTTTGCTGCCTCGGCGTTTCGTTGCGTCGGGCGATGCGATTCAGGTCCTGAAAATGAAAAGGACGCCGGGTTCGTGTCCAGCATCGGATCCGATGCTCAACTGTAGCAGCAGAGGCAAGGGGAAATCTGCATCGTGACGCGTGTGCGTGCAACGTGTCGCTGCAGAGCGAGCTGGCTGGCCAGCTCCACTGTTTCCTGCTTGGTCCCGGCCTCCCGGGCACGTGCCGCGGGGGCACGCGTATGTGCCCGTCGCACGCCGCGCGATCGATGGGCGCACCACGGCTTCGTGGCGTCCTTGCTCTGAGAAGTGGAGGACGAGCCGTGAGTGAAATCCCAAACAAATCCGAACCAGCTCTCAGTTGGCAGCGACCGAACGGCACAAGCAAAGATGTTTATCAGGCTCGAAACACAAAGGAAAGGTGACAAGGAAACCGAACAAATCCAGCACCAACGCACCGCTGTGCCGATACGTAGCCGAGCTGGCCCGCCTGGCAAGTCCATCCGGTGTGCCTACGTAGTACGCCGGCCCTGACGCAATTCGCCTTTGCTTTCTGTGGCGATACCACCCAATCTGTTCACAACACAGTTGCAAAAAAGTTTGCATGCTCTGTTCCGCTCGCCGATCCCACTTTCTGGAGGGAACACTTGTTGCGTCCTCGGTTAGACGGTTACGGCGACCTGCGGAGCACACACGTAACGGGAAACCTCAGTGCCACACGGCAAAGCATTCACCTTAAGACTATACTTGTATCAGACGTGCAGCAAAAAAAAGATATCACTCGTGGAGGAGATATTATGCTCCTGCTTTCTATTGATTTTCATGTTCTCACTGAAAAAATATCTTATAAAAATCAGCTCGCGTCACCGCCTCTTGCCTAGCTTTAACTTCTTTTTTCATTCATAAAGATTGGAAAAGGCCGTACCATTTGTTAGCCGAACTTTTTCTTTGCATCTCCGTTAGCCACGGCAAAGAACGGCATCCAAAGAAAATAAATACTTTTGCATTTTGTTATTGGCAATACCTTCCTTTTTGTTCGGCACCAATGAGAAATCAACAGGCCACCTTCCGTACAAACACAATAGGAGGAACTATGATATCTCACTCATGGAAAGATTCTTAATAACAAAGAGTAAATAAATATCCGCAGAGTTTAGCTAGGGTAGTCATCCTATATGTCATAACCTACGGAAAATCTGTACAAAATAAATAATCAAACAAATGCAGGCTAATCTTAGTCGTTTAGTTTAGACCCCCTGTGGTCCATATAGGTTCGAGTCTGTTTTGTTTATGATTATTTCTGTTGATTTTACGATTCTTAAGATCAGCATATCTTCTGTAGGTGATAATAGTATGAGCCACTACTTGTCCATGTTTGCGTGTATGTTTCACAGAAAAAAAAAATCAGGCATCATAACCAGAAAATAATTGCACAAATCACACTAAACTTAAGTACAAGACATTTTATCTTTTTTCCTGTCATATACCTATGACATTATCCAGCCTATAGTTTCATAGAAAAAATAAAAAATAAAAACAAAGGTGCACCGATCCAAAGAGCGAATAGATGAGCACTAAGAAAGCAAGCACCAACTCCACTGGTGTGCAAGAATTAGGCATGTTACTCTTTCCTCCTGGTCAAAAGATGTTTTTTGCTCAGAGAATTATTAAGACAAGATAGAGATGAATCAGGACAAATCAAGTTTTAATATTTTGCTTTAACCACTTGTTTAAAGCACAGGATAGATTAGCTGCGACGTCTGAGACGCAACATGATAAGAGTCGGATCTGTGTCACCATAAAACATTACTGGTAGATATCCAAGGTACAAAGGGGAAAAGCCTTCTATGCATCAGTTTTTCTAATTTTGTAAGAAATGGATCAATGTATTGCCTCTCATATGTACAGGTAAACTATCAGCTCTGCACTTTTGTAGTTTTATTTTTGAAATTCGGCCAAACAGAAGAAGGTTAGCGATGAAGATGGAAGTTTGTGAACCCAAAACCTGAAGATGGGGACTCGATAGCATCATGTAGCTACTTTTGGAGAGAACCCTGTATCATTGACGTAAGTGACGGATGGATCCGAGCGGTCTTCATGGATCGTGCAACACTTCTTCCTTCTGAATATTCCTCACCAAGAGGCCATCTAGGACGCAGCTCATACTGTACCAGAAAAGAATCAATCATACAAGAAATTAGAGAAAGAGCAAGCTGAAAGTTCTACAGTAGCAGTCTGCACAACATAGTCATTTTTATTAAGGAAATTAGAAATCATCATTATTATTACTGTTATTCCTGAAATTACATGACATTGTGCTACCAACTTTCAACAATACTTCCTAACTGCCAATGAAATTATTTGGAATTAAAATAAGCTGCTTAATGAATTTCAAACAAACTTCATGCAATATCAACAGAATTAGTTCTTAAGTCTCCCACTAGATTGATGGCTGGATTGCTGAGATGTTCTGCATTCTCCTTCACATACCAAAAATATATCAAGATGAAAGCTCTAAAGCTCTTTATTTACAACAAGAGTATCAATCATTCCCTCAAAAGACAAAAAAAGAGTATCAATCATTCAAATAAGTTGACAATAAAGTGAAAGGTGAAAAAGAAGAATGAAATAGTGTAGCTGCAATTGACTTTGTTACTTTTATGGTCATGTTATTAAGGATGTTCCAACAGTTTTCAGCTTGTAGTGAAGCAATTACAAAAACAAATCTAAAAAGGAAGATGCCTACTCAAGCTAACCAGTATAAGTGGTTGAATAAAACTGAAAATGGTGACAAAAAAAATAGATTGAAGAATAGATGCAGACCTGCATATCATCAGGCTCATCAGCAGCAGGTGGGTTATCAAATCTACCTACAACGAAGTGTTCAATCCCGGTCCAAGCAATCATGACACCTATACAAACACAACATCGTTAGCATAATTGGTTATTGCTCAGGATCATGGAAAGAAATAAGAAAGCTATTGGCATAGACAGCTAGAATAACCGATTCACATCAACCTGGCTCTTTAAAGAGAAAAAACATGAACTGCCCAGAAGTTTTTGGTGGCTGACTTCACATACTAGACATATTGTTGACAGCATGACCAAATATTAGTATATAATAACTGTTATGAATAGAACTTGTATTGAACTTGTTTGACAGCATGACCGGATATTAGTATATATGGGTACATGAGTGCAAATAAAAATAAGAAAAGGACTATAACAGACTCCTCCCAGACCCCACATCACGTGGGTAGTTCAGCACTGGGGCCTGTCCTTTACTAACAGACTCCTAATATGATTCTTATACCCTTAACGATAACTATGTTACAGCCCTGTAAAACAACTTATTACCATTGTCAGTGCAAAGGCTTGGAGGAGGAGTCACGAGTTGTAAACCATTAACCTCAGCAACATGAGTCAAGCGAGTCCTAACATACTTATTTGATGCAACACCTCCTGAAACAACCTTTAATAATTGGATCAATCAACATACTGGATGAATAATTGTAGCAATTTGAGTTTTTGACAGGATCAAGATAAGAAAATTACAAAGTGTTTAATAGAAGGTTCTATCTTCAATGCCCATTCAACTGCTCTCTGGCATCTTTCTTCCAAATGTAAAACAGCAACCCGCTGTGTATAGGTCAAAATTATCAGGTAAAATCGAAACACAGGGTGCGCTGAACAAGAAAACAGTATTCATGGTGTAGAACCTGAAATGAGGCAGCAATGTCTGCCCTTGATTGTCTGTCCTCTTCTGATGCAGACGAAATGGGAACATCTTCTGCGCATCTATCATTGTGTAAAAATGATAGACAAAGTAAACAAAACTAGCAACAAGAATAGTAAATAAAACATTGAAGGTGCTATTGCATGCTCCAGCAAGCATACTAGTGAAAAAGGAGAGGGCAAAGGCACTGAAACCAAATGTCCAAACAGATACCTGGATTCAATCGCCAATCGAACTTGAGTCTTCAGACCAGCATAAGAAAAGTTGCAGTCTTTATGTTGTCGCATTGGAACCTTGAAGATATGCAAGGAAAAAGAAAAGGAATTGCTTCATGCAGCCTATGATATCTCAGTTAACATTGACGATAAACTGCATCAGCCAACTTACTCTGAACTTCACAGCTTTTGGATCACCTTCTAGAGCAAGCTCTTCAAGAGCAGGGCCACCACCCTTTCGTATATCAAGGCCCAGCCACCTTGCTGATTTGTCATATGCCTCACCAATCGCATCATCTATTGTGGTGCCCAGTTGAACATACTGACCAAGGTCATGAGCAAGAACAAGAAGATTGTGTCCTCCTGAACATATAAACTTATAAGATATTTTAAGAGGTAGTTCAGCAAACAAGTATTTTTCTTCCGTCCTGAATTTTAGCACTAACGTTTCAAACAGACTAGCATATAGAGTGAATGAGTTTAGGTTGAGGTAGTTTGCATTAAATTATATGCCCTTATGGGCAGAAGATTCATTTTATACTTGAGCTGAGTGAGGCGTACTGCACTTCACTAATTGAAATGGGAGTGCAGAGATATTAGACAGTAGTCAGGATACTGAAATAGCACACATACTTGAAGTATTGGATACAATGCAAACGAGTGGAATTGAAGTAAACAAAGGATGATATTCTATAATCATGCCTAATGTTTTGCGTCAAGAAAACAATTGACCATGCCTAATGTCAACATGAACAGGCAAGGTTGAAAACTGAACATTAACAGTCATTCTGTGTTATAAGACAGGAAAAATGCAATCATGTTTCTAGTGCATTGAATGTAACAGCAGATAAAATGTATACATTGAAGACATGCTTGTTTGACTGAAAAGTACAGGTTGCCACAATTAGGGGTGGAAACGGATCGAATACGGTTCGAATAGGGCCTATATTGTATTTATATCCATATTATAATACGGATACGGATACAAATACAAATATTGTTCGCATGAGAATACGAATCGGATGTTTGACGAATACGAATACAAATCGAATAACTCACTAATTCGGACGGATACGAATACATCTAACTTTATATGTTATGAACATAGTTATCTACACTTCTTCATATTAAAATTACCACTGGTCATTTAGTTTGATATATTATACTTTAAAGTCACCAAATCACGTCAAATTTGAACATATTTTCTAATACTTTTGGTATAATATAAATATATAATTATGCTACAATGACGGATATGAATGCGTAGATACGGATAGCTCGGATATCGGATGGTAAAATCCCAAACCACTTTCATATCCATATTTCTAAACAAATACGAATACGAATAGTCTAAAAATATTAATCGAATACGAATATTTCGTACCATATTTACATTTCCTCAGATACGAATATCGAATAATACGGATTATCCGCATCCACTTTCCACCCCTAGCCACAATTATCCCTGGCAAGTGTTAACTAGCTACCCTGAACTTTCTTCAAACTGGGTCTAGGGTTCTATACACCAGACACATGGGTAGGACTGGGTCACATATAAGATTTTTTTATTATTATTTTCCTCTACAGATATGGCGACTTACGGGGTTTCTTCCTGCTAGGTCTAGTCGTTCCATATCAGGCTACCTAGGAAAAAATGTTATACAAACATAGACACCTTATGTGCAAAATCATGTCACAACAAGGAGTCATGCTTCGCAACATTGCAAAGGTCATACTACAATAAGTTGCTTAGTAGTAGAACATGCTTCAGTAAAGTTCTTGAACATGCTCTAATTCTTTTTAGCGAGTAGTTCCCATTGTAGCCGGAAGTGCTGAACCGAAACCAAGCAGTTGGCATTCAGGGCTCCAATCCATTGTGAATTGATCCTAATTGTAAAGTCTTCTAATATCTACTAAGACATATTACTAAAAAATTGCCATATACAATTAAGCTAGTGTATGAAGAAATGGTACTGTGCTAGCATATACCTGAAATTAGAAGAGCCAAAAATGGGAAATCAAGCTCCTTGTTCACTAGCCTGGCAAGGGTAAAAAAAAAAAAAAAGAATTAACTACACATGCACTACAGCTGAAACATCCATATATACTGTAATTAGAAATATGCCAAGGAACTTATGTCAAACTCAGTATCTGAGCTATGAGTTTAAACATATTTTGTTCACTGACGCATGATTTTGCCAATCTGAACTGAACAAAATAATGGGGCACCTGAGTTAAATACCTGGAAACTAACGCATGTGCCTCCATATGATGAACTCCAACAATAGGCAAGCCAAATTCTTTTGCTATTTTTCGAGCCTTATGGACACCAACTACAATGTAGACAAGTAACTGCAGTAACATTAGAAGAAGGAAGGGAAGTTTATTCCAAACTTAAAACGTCCAGCATACAAGAGAAGAAACTGCTGTATAATTAGAAGAGTAGAAAACAGAGAGACTAACACTGGTTGGGAGTGACATAATATCTTCCACTTTAACCTGTCTTAATGGTTATATAGCTAGGGGTGAAGTCGGCTTGGAAGCGGACGGATGCCACTCCATCCATATCCTATTTCATATTTCTTCTCGGAATCAGAATCGGGCTCAGATAGCGTCGGATATGAATTCGTTACGGGTAATATCGGTCTCGAATACGAATCAAATATAGATCGAAATTGATGTGTTACCAGATAATCTTATCGGATAGCATATAAAAACATGTCATATATGTTTATAAAGAAATGTACCATTCTACATGTCTATATCTTGATAATAATGCTCTTCAGCAAGGAAAAGATACCCTGACCCCACCACTCACAGCCTCACAGATCGGATTGCTGCCATCCTGCAAGGAAAAAGGACTTTCCCCAAGCCACGGGGAAGAGGCGCTACTGCGTCCCAATCTATGGACATCAACACTGGATTTCTTCGCCAGCTATCACAAATAAGATCCCTGAGTCATGTTGTTACCATTCTTCCAGTCAATCGCAAGATTCCACCTCTTCTTCACCTTTGACCTGCACCACCGCCTCCATGGCTTCACCATGTCCGACATGCCAAAGCAAAGGAAGGAAGCACCGGCTATCCGAGGGCTGTTACCCAGAGATATCTGACAGTAGCATCGGTATATCCCGATCCGTTGGAACTACCCACCCAAATTCATAGCCGATTTCGACGAAATTTATCCGAAACCAATTGCTGAACCGGTGACTATCCGAAAGCTGTTCGCTGATTTTGATCCGTTTGAGCTCGGTCGGTTGGTCATTTGGCATTTAGCCGAACCGGTTTCACCCCTAGTTATAGCACAGGTTATTTTTTCATAAAACAAATGCCTGTGCTGGTTGGTATTGCTAACTACAGTGCAAATATGGAACTATGGATAGCTAGAAGATTATGCAAATAAGTTACTAATGCACTGTACCAAATGTGGATTTTTTAGCTTCATCTACACTGTAGGTGCTCTAAGGGATGAAACAACATTTGAAGAATTAGAAAGTAATGTATTGGAGTACATACTCATTAGTTGTCTCTAATAGGATAAGAGATCATGTTCCAAGCAAATTAACAACTAACTTTTGAAGTGAAAGGTAAGTTTTTAAGTCCGATTGAATCTAACTCAGTTGAGCCATACCTTATAAGGGAGAATTATATTTTTACCACACTTAAGGGCGGCATCCCTACAATGCTACACTTAAACGCAGCGTCCCAAAAATAACACATCTGAGTGCATTTGTCTCATCCCACCTGCCACTACCCCAATCAAACCGGATTTTCTTTTATTTTTAATTGAAAAACGTAACTGATATGACCATTATGCCCTCTGCCTCTCTACAGGAGCCGAAATTGGAGACCACGACGCGCTTGTGTGTTTCGCTTGACATGACCATTATGCCCCTGCCTCATATCTATCTCATTTTGAATTGTTATGGCTAAGGTGTATTTTTTTCATGTCATATATGCTATCTGGAATCACCAACTTATACAAAGGTCATGTCAATTTTTTTGTCACATTTTAAAAAACGTTTCTATCCGATCAGATTTTTTAAAATTTTTAATTCAAATATTTCGTAATACTGAGAAGAAAAGAAACAAAATTCGTTTTTCTTCAACTAGCCGTGGCTGTTGCAATTTTTGCCGCAAGGCGTGTGAGGAAAAAGAAAAAAAAATGGTGCAAGCGAAACACACAAGCGCGTCGTGGTCTCTAATTTCGGCTCCTGTAGAGAAGCAGGGGCATAATGGTCATATCAGTTACGTTTTTCAATTAAAAAGAAAAGAAAATCCGGTTTGGTGGGAGTAGTGGCAGGTGGGATGAGACAAATATACTCAGGTGTGTCATTTTTGGGACGCTGCGTTTAAGTGTATTTAAGTGTAGCATTGTAGGGATGCCGCCCCTTAAGTGTGGTAAAAATATAATTCTCCCTACCTTATAATGTCTAAATAGTAAAAAGCCTATGTGCAAATATACAAACTGGTAAAAGGCTATGTGCAAATATACAAACTGTAAATGTAAGCATACTAGTAGAAAGGGTAATCCGAAATAAACAGTATTCAGTAGGTGAGACAATACCTCTAAGGCACAGACTAAGTCCTGGACCAATGGTCACAGACACTGCAGAAAGATCGCTCCCAGACAAATTTGCATCATCGAGGGCCTTTTGGACAACCTGGGCAGAAAATAAGTATAATACAGTTAACATAAACCTAAATTTGTGGAACCTGTGTTCAAGGAAGAAGCAAAACCTTATCAATTGCAAGAGCGTGAGCTTCCTCGGCCATCTTAGGAGCAACACCTCCGAATTTCGCAAGCAAATCTGACTTCAAAGTGTTGAACAAGGTAACACAACATAAGAGGCACGTAAAATGTACTAAATCCTCTTGCTATGTTTCACGCAGACTGGTTCAAAGTAGGAGATAGGAAAGAGAAAACCTGTGTGGAAAACAATGGCTTACTTGAGAAGACACCACTTGGCTAAGTATCTCTCCGTCGCCTCTAACCTGCAACAAGCGAAACAACAGTCAGGCAGCTTCGCTAAGCACAAACGTGAAGGGTTCGTTCCCCCTACAAGTTGAAGTTAAATGAGACGGGAAATAGGGGAACATGGAAACGCTCGTACCACGGCAGCAGCAGTGTCGTCGCAGCTGGTCTCTATGCCCAGCATAAGGATGTCGCGGCGGACCGGGACGGCCCGGGCAGCGGCTTCGGCAGAGGGCATGGTGGATATGGGGCGCAGGCCTGGGGTGTGGAAGGTTTCCGGCGAAGAGCCGGAGGCGAAGAAACGGCAGAGGGTGGGAGGTAGATGAGAAGGGAAGTGCTTCATTGGGGCTCGTCGGAGAAGTAGGAAGGCTGCGGCGGCGGTGCGGGAAACGGGCGGCGATAAGGTCGGGAGAAATCCCGGGAGAAGAGTGGCCGCCATTCTCCGCGGCCGATTCAAGTCCCAAAGCCTTTTCCCCTTTTTCTGCCTCAGGCTCGGTTGGCCGAAACGGGATTTGAAACGCCGAACGCGTCAAGTTTCGGGCTTCATCAGGAAGCCCACAAATACGTTGGCCCGTAAGGAGATACTTTCGCAGCACATAGCTCTGTAGTTAACGTCATTTGTCTTCCTCTGATCCTCTCTCTTCTGAGCTAAAAAAACAAATCGTCTCTTTCTCAAAAAAAAAAAAGAGGGGGATGATCATTAAACTGCATGAACATAAATTATGCGTGATACGCGCACACCGGCACACGCTACAATTACATGAAACCAAAATAGCACGTGAATAGAGGTTGTCAGATCATAGTCCATACACAGGGTAGTGCAGTTGATCCTATCCTATGGCAAAGACTAATGGTTCCCTGTACCTTTACCACAGGGTAACGCCAGCAAAGCCATCAAGCTGATCAAGAAAACCAGTGAGACCTCTGCATCAGTGGAGTGAAGGCGAAAACCAAAAAACTAACCATGGGCACCGGTATTTGTGATGTCAGCGTGCAGGTAATCTACATCCCCCATTTTAAGCACTTCAGAAAGCTTCCGAATAGCAGACTGCATTGACGGTCGGGTTGCTGGGTTGGGATCCAAGCACTGGAGGGCGACTGTAACAAGCCCAAAGATTTCCTTCGCAGTCTCACTTTCAGGTAGTGGGAGACGCGAGTCTAGCAAATCAGTCAACAACATGCTTTTCCTAGGTGTGCAAAAGAGCATTGAAAGAACGTCCCCGGGATGAGATCCCATAAACAGCTCAAGAACAATCACGCCAAAGCTGTAGACGTCGCATTTCTCAGTCACCTTCGTTGTAAATGCGAGTTCTGCGGCATCAAATGGTTTCATCAGAATAAAGTAATAAATGTTTGCGTAACAATTGTGATAAAATGTTTTTCAATAGGGTAACATGATTGCAGTATATGACAATGTCTTGTTTCAATTTTTATTTCCTAGTGCTGACTAGTCCAATTTACACTAGCTAGAGTCAACAAAAGATGCAGTAATAAAAGCAACAAAATTAACCAAAATAATTAGTCAATGAGTATAAAGAGAATAAAATAAAGATTGTTAAAATGGAGTACATTAAAAGGGTATTGCAGCCCTAAGATACCCAAAATAATTGGTCAATGCATCAGATGGGAGTAAACTGAATGGAGTGCAGTGAAAAAGGAATTGCAGACTTAGGATTAAAAAGATGGGGAAACAAAAGATCATAATCAGCTTAGAATGCAAGTGTTTGTGAAAGAAACAATAACAAAAGTGTGACATGGACAGAATTATATGCTCTAATGAAAACTTTGAATGGGCCATCGTGCTAAAATAAACAAAGTGGAGACATGAGGCAGTAATACTGCAAGGAAATTATGGGATTGTTAACCCAAAGCTATCAACAATCCTGCTGAGGTGGCTTGACATGGTATTGATTTGGATAAGACCCTTAGTACTTGGCGTACATGCGAGGGAGCCACATGTGCTCAAGCATATTAGGGAGGCTAATAAAAGAGTGTGAATAGATGTGCTCAAAATGGTGTGATATACATGATGTCCCTGCATCAAATCAGCTAACTAGGAGCGAGAGTATGGCCAATTGACCGAGAAGTTTCATCGTAAATGTCCTTGAGACGCACGTGGTGGAAGATTTTATTGACTTCATTAGAGAAGATGAGCAATTTCTGACGAATATAGGGTCAGCATGCAGTGACCCTGCTATTTTAGCTGATGATCTAGTGATGGTTTGCTAAATGCTTGTTCCAAACTATGAACAAATATATGGTTCATTACGAAGGGATATAGAGATGTGGAGACTCGATCAATAGATAGACTTGCTCAATAGGAAGCTTAAAATCCGATAGATATAGTTTTGTTTATGATAAGGCTCAATAGTCAATATGAGGGTACCTTTATAGAAATAACTACCTCTATCCACAAATGTAAGCATTTATGGGTTTGGTCAAAGTCAAGCATTCATAACTTTGACTATTAATAGTAAAAATACTATTAAGAATGACAATATAAAAATGATAATATTACATTCATCATGAGACAATCTATTATAGTATTTTATTTCAAATAATTTAGTTTTACATATATTGTCGGTCAAATTTGAAAATGTTTGACTCTGGCCAAGCTCAAAAGTGCTTAAATTTCTGGAAAAAGGGAGTATATAGATTTTGCAGTACACATGTGTACTTCACTTGAAATCATGTGTGAAATACTGAAATAGCATGGTATCAAAAGAACAATAAATCCGGCAGAGAAACAGTTATGATTACCTGGGGCAATATATCCTGTTGTTCCAACAAGCCGTGTGCAGCTTGATCCATTAAAGCTCAGTATTTTAGCTAGGCCAAAGTCTGAGATGCAAGCTCTAAACTCTGAATCAAGCAATATGTTAGAGCATGTTATATCCCGATGCACAATCGGAGCTGAACAATCATGATGCAAGTATGATAGCGCATGGGCCACATCCATAGCAATAATTAGTCTCTTATTCCAATCCAGCTCAACTGCCCTTTCGTTGGCCATGAGAGTTGCTGATAAGCTTCCTCTCTCCATATATTCATATACAAGAAACTTATCTTGAACATTAGAGCAATATCCATAGAGCTTCACAATGTTACGATGCCGTAGCTGCACCAAGGCCACTATTTCACGACGGAATGGATCCTTAATTACTGAGTTATCATCTTCTGTTTTTTGCACCTTCTTTACCGCAAAAATTTTGCCTGTTGGTAGTTCAGCTCTGTAAACAGATCCATTGCCTCCTCTTCCAATCAAATACCATTCACTGAAGTTCTCTGTGGCTTCAACAATCTGCTTATAGGCATCTCCACCATCAAAATTCCAGATAGAGAATATATTTCCCTGTACTCTTGAAGCTTCATTTGCATTTTGTGCCTTGGACTTCTTTTTTCGGCATAGGCATATGAGCAATGCTGCAACATAAATAGCAGGAAGTGCAGACAATTAGAAAGTTCTGATGCTACAACATGAATAGAAGGGTGTGAAGATCAGAAAGTTGTAATCTGAGAGAAGTATGATCCATTTTCCAGAGAAGTATACAAAGTCCAGTAAACATACCAAACAGCAAGAGAAGAACTGCTGCCATGATGCCGCTAGCAAGGGATGCCTGCCTTGTGCGAGATTTTGACATGTATGTGTTGATAGCATTAAATATTGGTGTGTCTTCACATCGCCGGAGTGGGAACCCACACAAGCCAGAATTATTCTCATACTGACTTTCAGGGAATGTGGCGAGAGATCCAAGTGTTGGAATCATCCCACTCAATTTGTTGTTTGACAGATCGATCTCAGACAGTGATAACAACGTAAACGAGGTGGGTATTGCCCCCTCCAGATTGTTATGGGAAAGGTCGAGCACTGCGAGTTTCCTGGCATCAGAGAGCTGGGGCGGGATCATACCTGACAGCCTGTTGTGCCCAAGGTTCATGATCATGAGGTAGTACATGCTGCCGAGCTGCTTCGGTATCTCACCATCGAGCTGATTAAATGATAAGTCCAAAAAAATAATCGAAAAGTTGCCATAATCAACATCGATGGACCCCATGTACATTCGTGTGAAGTTGCAGGTCTTCCTACTTGGCATCCGATTCAGATCCTGATGCCTTATACCTGTAAGATCTAACAAACTCCCTTTGCCATGGCATTTACCAACAGTTAGCTCGTCATTGCGAAGATACACTAACTGGGTATTGCTGAGGCTTAGGGATGTCGTAATTTTCCCAGACTGCTTTGCCAGCTCTAATGGTATACCCCCATTGAGTTGGTTAGCACTCAGGTCTAACCATAAGAGACTCTTGCAGTTCCCCAGCTCTGGCGGTATTGACCCGGAGAATGAGTTATTTCCAAGCCTTAAGATTTGAAGCTTGACAAGTTGACCGAACCAGGTAGGTAGTGGTCCAGAAAGACGATTACTGGCAAGTGACATCCATTTCAGCTCTGTGCAATTCCTTAACCCTACAGGGATGCTGCCAACAAGATTATTGTAATCAAGAATGACAGTTTCAAGAGCATGCATTCTGGACAGAGAGGCCGGTATCTCACCTGATAGCTCATTTTGCCACAACACCAGGTCACGAAGGATAGAGAGCATGCCTAGAGATGAAGGAATGTGTCCGTTGAGATAATTGAGGCTAAGGTCAAGCGAAACGAGACTGGTACAATTGGAGATGGTCTCAGGGATTCCACCAACGAGGTAGTTATTCCGCAGGTAAAGAACTTGGAGTTTAGTGATCATTTTTAAGGAGCATAGGCTTGCTGGGATGGTTCCAGAGAGTGCATTGGAGCTTAGGTCCAGTATCTCAAGCTCAGGAAGCATGGTGACTGCATCTGGAATGAAGCCATTGAAATAGTTGAAGGAGAGGGCAAGTGTCCTGAGAGTGGGAAGATTGACAAAAGCCTTTTCAGGAATCATGCCAGAAAAGTTGTTGCGTGATATGTTGAGGACAGTAAGAGACGTGAGGCGTGCGATGTCTGGTGGGAACATGCCAACAAAGTGGTTGTCAGAGAGATTGAGGACGCTCAAGCTGGCACATCCAGTTAGGACACCTGCTGCCACGCTGCTGGATATAAGGTTGCTAGAGAGGTCAAGGTACTGCAATCCAGAGCAGTTGATGAATACTGGAAGTTCCCCGGAAATCTTGTTCATAGAGAGGTCCAGCCACCGCACTCCGGCAGCACCCGCATTAATCATCCACTGTAGGTCGCCATCACCAGCAATCCTATTATTGGAAAGGTCAAGAACTTCCAGCCCAGAAAACGCCATGCTACCTTCTCCAAAAGCTCTCAAAGCACCAACTCCATTACCGGAGAAATTCAGCATCCTTAACCCACGACAAACACTAACCATTGCAGCTATATCAGCCACAGAGGCAATAAGGCCAGAATTACCTGACAAGTCAAGAAGGGACAACTTCTCCCCGCAGGCCGTGACCCTTGCCGCCGAGAGCATGCCGGTAATGTTGCCATCACGGATTGTGATCCCCTCCACACTTTTCAGCTGCAGTAGACTGCTGGCCACAACATTAAAGCTGGTATTAAGGTTGATACCAGTGAGGGAAACTGAGGTGACCCTACCGTTCTTGCAGCCTACACCAGGGAAGCTGCAAGACCCATTGCGGCTAGTCCAACCGCCTAGTGCCTTGACATTGGGCACATCAGCTTTGAACTTCTCAAGCAGATGTAAATCGTCTAGCACCATCTCCGCAGCATCAGTCGTTACAAAGAAGAGAAGCAGCATCAGCAACCAAGAGGGCATTGTGGGGTGGCACGATGAACGCTTGATAAAATCAGGAGAGACCTTGAACGAGCTGAGAGAGAGGGAGGCTGGCACCATGGACGCGCAAGGATAGCTTGGCTTGGTAACTGAAGTTGGAAAACAGAGAGCAGCGTCTAATTCATGTGCTCCACAAGCGCATGCTGATGGAGACTTGCTGTCGGTGATTACAATGTGGTGTACTGAGTCAAGTTGTGTGCAAAGTCAAACGATACTGAATTATAAGAGGACAGGTTGGCCCTAAAGCATTAAATCATACGCGTTCGTTGACGGAGACATGTTTACTATCGCTCCTAGGCCCTGTTTGGAGGAGCGGCCACTGCTTATGGCAAAAGCAGCGTTTTGGAGAAGCAACTCGCTTGTCCAGAAAGCCACGTTTTCAAGAAGCAACCGCAGTCTGTTTGACCTTCTTGCTTGTACAGTGTGACCTTCTACGGTGGACTTTACGGACTGAGGGTGGAGAAGATCAAATGGTTAGGGCGGAAGTAGGATACGTCGAGAAAGCCTACCGATCCAAAAAGCTGTCGAGGAATGCAAGTCGGACAACCCTCTGACTGCAGCTCAAAGCAGCTCCATCACGGAGGGGAGCTGGAGGCGGCATCGTCGTGGAGGAGAGAACAAGCCGTCGTGGATTCTCGAAGCATCTGAATCGCAATTAAAAAAAGGTTAACCTGAAATACATAATGACTGAAATAGATAATGGAAGTGATAAAGCTTCCTAAATCGGTCCGTAAATTCGAACAAGCAAAACAGCGAGCACCTTGCCTGCAGTGCACGGGCAAACCTGGTAGAACGTAGAAGGCAGAAGCTCCTAGTGGCCCAGGTGCCCAGCTTCAGCTGCTTATTCCTTTGACGCGATGTCTCAGCGCGAAGGTAACGAGGCGCACCACCACTCCATGGATAGGAGTAGGAGGGTAACTCCGCCACTCCGGGCTGGACGCCGGAGTTGGCGACGATGCGAGGAGATGGCTGCCCGGGTTGGGCGCCCAATGCATCCTCGACCGCGATGGAGGGGATGGAGGAGAGACATTGGTGGGAGCTGGAAGCCGAAAAGAAAAACCAGGGTGATCCGAAGAGACGGAGAATCCGACAGTCCGATTACGCCGGCGACGACCGTCACACCGACGCTAGTGGGCAGGGGAAGAGGATCGTCATCCTCTGCTGCTGCTGGCGCCTGGCGAGTCGACTTGTCACGTGAGGCTCCCGCGTGGGCCGGTAATGACCGTGATTTGCAGTTGCTTTGCTATTGCTAGTATATTTGGGCTTGGGCATTCAAATCCTGGCCTTGGTAAACATGGGCCGTTTCAACCTTAACCCAGGACGCATTGCAACTTTTTTTATATACGGAAATAACATTTTTTATTAAAAGTGGCTCTAAAGTCTAAATCACCTTAATTTTCCTCTTAATAGAAACGGCTTATCGTGTGGATAGGACAGCGAACCGAATGAACATAACGCGAATTTAACATGCCACCTCACATCGCACTACGACACGCAGGGCAAAAAACCATCAAGATTATACTAAAGTGCTCGAAACCAAGCACTTAAAAACGTGTTTACTAATCAAAAGCACGGACATATGTTCAATTTAGTGGACATTTGAGACTATTTTTACAATATTGTGGAACACGTTAAAAGTTGTCAAGCAAGGGTATTAGGGTACCATTTCAAGGAACATCGTGGATAAAGGAATGCACGTCGTGGCTAGCATGCCTAGCAAACGATCAATATCTCGATTAGATACCGAGTACATATCGTGAGGATCATGTCTAGCGGAATATCATTATTTGTTCCTTTCGATAAATAGAAAAAAAATTGTAAAAGCACATAAGAAATAGCAAAAGTGACAACCTACAATACGTCCTAAGTGGGCATCACGAAATAACAATGTATAGCATGCAGTGTGTCGATAGGTTACAACACTATTTTATCTGAATCTGAACATAAAAAGTGCCTCTATTCAGATCAGATAACTAACTATATTTGCAATTGTACATAGTTACAATGTTTTAACATCTCTAACAAACCAAGTATACATAAACTTTATGGCTATTTATCTACTTATATATAAAAGATGCAACCCACTAGCAAGTCTTAATGACTATTTCTCTCAATCCACGTTGCGCCACGTCATCATAATTAATTTTAACCATTAAATAAAGAATGGATCTTAGAGATTAACACAATTAGTTCAAGATTATAATTTTAATATAAAAGATGCAACCCACTAGCAAGTTGAATAGCTATTTCTCTCAATCCACGTTGCGCCACGTCATCATAATTAATTTCAACCATTAGATAAAGAATGGATGTTAGAGATTAACACGGTTAGTTCAACATTATAATTTAAAAGTTAATATCTTTAGTTCCGCTGCAACGCGCGAGGTTATCCACTAGTATGTGCTTATAAGCGTGTCATTAACAAAAAAATTAAATGGAAATATCCCTTCTATATGATGACAAGTACGGATAAATAATCATTGAGTGAATTGTACAAAACTACAACTATTCGTACTATAGGTTCACAAAATTATAACTTTTAAAACCAGATATACAAAACTACAACTTTTAAAAAATCTTATTGTGGAGTAAATATGGGTCCCACATGTCAGTTGTATTCACGTGGAACCCACGGTTACTCACAACACGATTTTAAAAAGTTGTAGTGTTGTACAACTAAGGGTCAAAATAGTTTTTGTTTTTGTGCAACTGGTTTCAAAAGTTGTACTTTTATGCAACCATGGTACAAATAGTTGTAGTTTGGAAAAATTTGCTGAGACACACTCTAAAATGATGGTTTCGGGTACAACACACCGCAAAAATCAAAATTAGGTAGAACACACTACAAAGTTGTGGATATTAGCTACAACACACTAACGGAGAGGGAAATGATATTTTCAAAAAATTTATCTATTTGCTCAAAATAAATTACAAGTTGAAACCTTGCATAAAAATACATTGTTACATTCTCTATCTATGTGATTTTTTCCAGTTTTTTATTGAACAATTCACATAGCTTGACTTACAAAATAAACATTTTTCTCAATAAAAAGGTATTTAAATATTAGAGAAAAAATTGAAAAATTACATAGATAGAGAATGTAACAATGTATCTTTATACAAAATTTTGGCTTGTAACGTATTTTGAGTATTTACATAAAAAATTAAAAATATCGTTTCCCTTTGCTTTAGTGTGCTGCAGTTAATATCCACAAGTTCGTAGTGTGTCTAACCTAATTTCTACTTCTACAGTGTATTATACCTGAAACCATGTTTTTAAAGTGTGCCACAACTAATTTTCTCTTGTAGTTTTGTGCAGTTCACTCATAATCATTATATTTGTGCTATTTTTATTTTATGTTTTGTAAAAGATAAAAAGTAGGCTAATCTAAAAGTTTCATTACAATTTTCAAACTTAAGAGTGTAATTTCTTTTAAATCATAAAAATTTGACGTTTGTTTGGGCTTAAAGGGATAGAAGAAGTTCAGATGTTACCACCTGTTTTGTTTCTACTCTTTCCGTCTAAAATTATAACAATTTATTACTTGCAACATCACTTAACTATTCATTTTATTTAGAAATTTATAAAAAATAATATTAATAAAAACATACTAAAAATGTATCAAATGATAAAATAAGTTATAAAAATAATTAACATTTTTTAAATAATTTGAATAAGACAAATGGTCAAATGTGATGTCCGAAAGTATATTTCCGGATATTGATAGCAAAATTCCAAGAATTATATTGATAGATAGCTCAGGACATCTTCAATAATCATAAAATTGAGGTGCAATGAAACTTGTACAAAATATAAGGAAAAGAAAAATCAACATGTAAATACTCCCTCCAGTCCGGAAATATAAGTATTTGTTGACTTTTGGAGTCATGTTTGACTATTCGTCTTATTCAAAAAATTTGTTAAAAATTTATTTATTTTGATAAATATACTTTATTCCTAGATATATTTTAAGTACATCCTTTTTAGTTTTGTATTTACATAAATACTTTAAATAAGACGAATGGTCAAACGAGAAATCGAGAAAGTCAACAAATCCTTATATTTTTGGACGTAGGGAGTAGTAAAGATTGCAACTATTCAATGTGAACCCTAATATGTTCATAAAACGATTTTTTCCTTCTTCTCCTTGCACACGTTTCGGTTGTACTTTAAACTTTGAATGATGAAAAATAATTACATGCTCTATTCATTCATATTTTGTTAAAATTTTAGATGAAAAGTAGTATAACGATTAGTAAAATCCGCGCTAACACCTCGTCTTTTCTCTTGGGTGATGAAGCCAGATTACCTGAAACGGTTCACCGCTCACCGCCCGCCTCCTTCAGAGTCCTGATCGAGATCGTTTCGGAAAAAGAAAAAAAAAGGAAAAATAATACCGCCCTGCTTTGCTCCACTGTCTACGCCGCCGCCACAGAAACTCAGATCCCAGGCACCACAGCGGCGCAGCAAGCGCGGCGGCCGTCCGGCCCCATCCAAGTACCTTGCAGCGCCTAAGACGCGGACAGCGCACGGCAGCCAGAACGAGGCACAAGTCTGCCGCCTTTGGCTGGCGCTCTCCACTTCGACGGTGACATCGCAAGGTGAGAGCTGAACTCTTCTTTTCAATCCTCAAATCCTCCTTTCTTTTGTAGTTTACAATTAACAATTATGATGGATGTAGCGGGGTTTGGGGGCTCCGTCGATCCCTGTTTGTCCTGGGAGAGAGATCTCTCACTTGCTTATTTGAACAGCTTAACCTTATTTTTTGGGAAAAGGGGATTTTTTGGTTGTGCACCGAACACCACCATTCCTCAACACTAATTCTTCCCCTTTTATTTCGGTTCGATTTGTATGATTTAGCATGGGCGCATCTCCTTGTATCATATGCCCGTGCTCCTGGTAATTGTTTCAAACACAAAATTGTCCCCTAGATGTGTCCATCTTACACACTGGGAAAAGGCCGTGGCTTAAGCAACATATTTTTGCTTCTTTTTCACTACTACACAAGGTTGTAAAAATACAGTTGCTCAGAACATGCTCAGAACAGAATAATACCATGTTCGGCTCGTCAGCTTCATGTTCTAAATAAAAAAATAAAAAACAAACAAATATCAAGTCGAGTTTTTGAAGCTGAACTGATTTGTACGTTACCAAATGGATCATTGGGCAGAAACCCACCTAGAGTTGTGGACCTAAAGGGCAGACATAGTTTTTCACTAGTTCATGGAACCAACTGTGATCTCTCTCCAGTAAAGATTAATAATTGTCATTCTACAATACGTGTAGTAAGTTTATCCAAACTCCGACAAACAATGCCTTATAATTTTTTTATATATAATATCACTTTATGGCCTGTTTTGGGACTTTGGGTACTGTAGTTTTTTCAAAACCAAGGTACCACGAAACCATAATGTTAGGAACCAGTGTCAAGCCATACCATGTTTTAGAGAAAAAGAGGTCTTGGGTGGAGCTTCTAAAACTCCAAAAAGACTAAAGATTGACAACTACATGGTTTCAAAACCACATTATTTGTTAGTAAAACTGTAGTACTTTCACAAAACTTTAAAAGTACTTAACACATGAAAGGTATGGATTGGTATGCAAAACAACACCTTGTGTAATCAGAGAGAATAGAATGATTCTTGTTGATAATTTATCCTTTGTTAATAGTTTATCTTTTTAAAAGAACAATTAGATTCTTAGAACTAGTGCAAGGGCTAATGATTTGCTAAAATGCTCTTTTCAGATGAACTGAATATATTTCTTGCTAAAGGAAAAATTTGTTCAATCAAAATTTGCCACAAAGAAGATCCTTGAGGCAATATGACATCAGTAGGTCTACTAAATCCTTCATCTGGTTATGAAGCGAGTACTAGTGGAACGGTCGAGCGACTGCCAGAAGTGATGGGTGGAATGAGTATAAGAGATGATAAGGTAAATTTTGTGGTGGAGAATTACTTGATATTGCTTGTCATAAGCTGTTGATTTATTAGTAAACTTGGCAGGAAGTTGAAACTGTTGTTGTCAATGGCAATGGGATGGAAGTTGGCCATACTATTGTGACAACTGTTGGTAGAAGAAATTCACAACCGAGACAGGTACTAGGAAATATATACAGACTGGTGGCAGCCTTAAATATCTGTTTATTTACAGCTTCATTTGCAATTGGTACAACAGCACATTCAACATAATAAATTATTAACATTATGTTTATGTTCTGCATGCTCTAATTGCAATCATTTTCAGTCCTTTAGGAATGGTAGATGTTCATAACACTAAGTCTTATTCCTTTATATTACATTACAGACTATTAGTTACACGGCAGAGCGCATTGTAGGGCAAGGTTCATTTGGGGTTGTATTCCAGGTCTGTTTACACAAAACTCCATTTGTTTTATTATATACCTTAACTATTGGTTATATTCTGTAAGAATCTTTATGTTTAAATTTTACTGAAATGAACTTTTTGTTCAGGCCAGGTGTCTGGAAACTGGTGAGAGAGTAGCCATAAAGAAAGTTCTTCAAGATGCGAGGTACAAGAACCGTGAGCTGCAAACAATGCAAAATCTTGATCACCCAAATGTTGTATGCTTGAAGCATTACTTTTGCTCCACGACTGATAAGGACGAGCTTTATCTCAATTTGGTTCTTGAATATGTACCTGAAACTGTCCATCGTGTTATTAAGCATTACAATAAGATGAATCAGCGGATGCCATTGATATATGTTAAACTGTACATGTATCAGGTAAAGCTTGGGAGTACCTTTTAATGCAATTCCAGTTGTGTTTCAATTATTCTTTGAACTTGACCTTGATCATTCTGCACTTCATGGAACTTAAATTTGCAGATTTGTAGAGCTTTAGCGTACATGCATAATTGCGTAGGAGTATGCCACAGAGATATAAAGCCACAAAACATTCTGGTATGTGTGTAGTTATATTTCTCAAAATGTATTTTTTTCTTTGTCGATGGTAATTTATGGTGATTTGATGTGGGATAATTCTTGTGACAGGTGAACCCACATACTCATCAGCTGAAGCTGTGTGATTTTGGCAGCGCGAAAGTATTGGTATGGTTCATAATAACTTCTTTATGTACGGGCATAAAATATAACATAACATAACAGTTGAATATTCTACTGATGTTAATAGGTACAAGGGGAACCAAATATTTCATATATCTGTTCTAGATACTACAGAGCTCCAGAGCTCATATTCGGTGCTACGGAGTATACAACAGCTATTGACGTGTGGTCTGCTGGTTGTGTTCTTGCTGAACTTCTTCTAGGTCAGGTAAGAGATTAGCCAAGCTGTAGTTATATATCAGCCAACTATTTGAGGCAACATCTTCATAAGATATCTGCTGTTGGATAGCCTGTTTTCCCTGGGGACAGTGGTGTGGACCAGCTTGTTGAAATCATCAAGGTAAGGGTGACTTCTTTCTGTTGAAGATGCTCTCAGCTAGGCAGTTACCTATTTATTGTTGACTCATGCAGTAGGCTCATTCGTCTTCCAGGTTCTAGGTACTCCAACACGTGACGAAATTAAGCGCATGAACCCCAACTACACTGAGTTTAAATTCCCTCAAATCAAAGCTCACCCATGGCACAAGGTGGGAGCTCTAACTCTTGCAGATTTTTTCTTTGAAGGTTACAAGTAATGATGCAGACTTTTTGGGGGAAATATTATAATGCATGTTTTCTTACCAGATTTTCCACAAAAGGATGCCATCTGAAGCTGTAGATCTTGTTTCTCGGCTTCTGCAGTATTCACCGAACCTCCGGTGCACTGCGGTATGTATTAACCTTGGTCAAATCTTTTCCATTTTTTCAGTCATCTTGGCCAAATCTTTAGTAGTTACTGATAATACTCTGTATCTTCTCACTCCAGTTGGAGGCATTAATCCATCCATTTTTCAATGAACTACGGGATCCGAACACCCGGTTACCGAATGGCCGTTCCCTTCCCCATCTATTCAATTTTAAGCCTAATGGTACGCTCGTAGTGTTTTTTTACATTTGCACCATAGGGAAGGTCCTATCAGTAGATTCTAATGTGCTATGTGCTGAATTTGAACAGAGCTGAGAGGACTACCAATGGAATTTCTTGTGAAATTAATCCCTCAGCATGCTAAGAAGCAATGTGCCTTCTTGGGAATATGAGAAAACAGTTCAGAGTGTCTCTAAGGGAAGACCAAAGTTCTGGGATTAAGTGTGCTGCATCAATGTTCTGTTGAGAACTGCAGAGTAGCATTCGCCTATTGTATTTGAGATAGGCAATGCACGCGGTTTTCTTTCACCTGTGGCTGTGGTGATGTTGCTTGTTCTACCACGTCGGTGGACACTTCCCCCACATTCTGTAAAGCAGCTGAACACACAATGTGAGCAGTTATCTGTTCTTGTGGCCTGTATATTGGTGTGACCCGACTTTGAGTGCTTGATTCTTTGCATTTGTTTTATTCTTTTTGGGAGACGGTTTATTTGCATATCTATCTACTTACCAAACAGAAAACTTACCCTGTATCTGGAAACTATGCATGTTGGTTCTGTATTTATTTTCCCTGAGCTTGTACCTGTTTTCATCTACCATGTGAACTGAGCCGGAAGAGGCCAACAACAGTGATAAGATCGCCTTTGTATTTCTGTTATTCATTGCTTGGGCCCTTATATCCCGCCGGATATGCTCTGCACAGTTTGCTTTTGAGTGCTCTGTATGTTGTTTGCTATGCGTAGCATTTTCTTTTTGTTTATACTCTCTGTACACTTACCATGCACGTGTACATGCAGCTATACATGATATGAGGGGCTGTTTGGTAGGCTGCATGGGCCATGAACCAGGCTGAGGGGATGCAACTTACTTTGTTTGGTAGGTTGGACAGGCCTTGGAGCCAGGCTGGGCGGGTGCATTTTGGCCCGTTTTTGCTGCACGAGCGGGAACAAAAAAATCCGCCGTTCCTCCGGAGCCAGGCCCGCGCGCTTCTTTTCGCTGCACCCGCCGAGCCAAAAGGCTCGCAGCGCGCGGGCTCGGGCGGGACTCGGCGCCAACGCCCGGCCCCGTGAAATGTCTAGGGTTACCGCCCTATATAGCGAGGCTGCTCGTTCGCTCCCCATTCGCCTCCTCCGCCGCATCCACTCCTCACCCGCTATCCTCTCCCGCTCGGAAAGACGTCGACGGTGCTCGGCGGCGAGGAAGGCCACCGGGCTACCTCCTCCTCGCGAGATCCGTCGGTGAATCCTCCCTTCGGCTTCCTCCTCCACGCCGGAACCCGCCGCATCCGCGTCGTCTTGGGCGGGTCGAGGAGGCTGCTTCCTCTTCCTCCACTCCTTCTCCGGCGGTCGGATCCGCTCCGTCTCCGGTCCCTCGCTCATCGGGACGGGTATGACCTTCCCTTTCCGTCTTTCTTGGTTGGATTCATGTGAATGTCTCTTTATTTGGCCGGTTATTCATGAATGGTTTATTTTTGGTTTCTTGCTCATTGTCAATGATGTTGAACACGTCTGTAGGCTGGGTGGCTATCGGTTCCGATAGCGGCCGCTACGGCGTTTGCCGCACTTACTTATGTTCTCCTAACATTGGACGTCAAAGCTGGATATGGCACTTATCTTCCATCTTTCATTCTGTTTATGTAGATGGACAACCGGTCCTTGCTCCGTTCACAAGCTGTTGCTATGGTGGTTGTCATGGTAGCATTTGTTGCTAGAAAGCTTAGGTCACGTAGATGCATAGAACCGCACCCACTTGAGCTGTTGCCTAGGTGCGAGGCTGATGCCGAAAGGCGAGAAAAACCTCGAGCTCATCTATAACTCTACCGATGCGAGAATGCATAAACATGTTGCGTATGAGCGAGAGCGCCCTTTTTTCCTTGTGTGACCTGTTTAGACGAGAGGGCTTTGCTTTCGAGATAACATAAACGGTTCGGTAGAAGAACAGGTTGCCATGTTTCTTCATGTGGTTGGACATCATCGGAGGTTTAGGGTAGTTCATCAAACATTTAGGAGGTGCATTGAAACTATCGGTAGGCAATTTAGACAGGTGTTGTTTGCCATTGGGGAGCTAAGGGATGACATGATTAAGGCCCCAAGTAATGATATCCACCCCAAGATTTTAGGAAGTCACGAGATGGAACCCTTTTTTTAAGGTAATTTAAATCACAACTTAAGTTGTCTACTTATCCATGTGTAATCTGTAGTTGCAACTAATATGTAATCTACATGCATCACTTTAGGATTGCATTGGAGCAATTGATGGTACTCATGTCCTTGCTAGAGTGCCATTAAGAATGCAAGCAGCCTTTAGGGGTAGAAAGCACCAGCCTACACGAGAATGTCATGGCTGCTTGTGGACTTTGATTTGAAGTTCACTTATGTTCTTGCTTGGTTGGGAAGGGTCAGCTCATGATGCTCATATCTTGGCCGATGCTTTAGAGAGGGATGATGGCCTCGGTGTACCTGAAGGTAACACTAGTGTTTGCATGTAGTTACATAGTCTGTCTCGGTTAACTTGCATTCTTAGACATTTGTGTGTACAATTTGTAGGCAAATACTACCTAGTGGATGCTGGTTATGCTTGCCGCACAGGTTTCATGCCTCCATTTCGTGCTTGTTCGTTATCACCTTTACGAGTTCAACGAGTAGGAACTATCCACAAAATGCAAGAGAATTGTTTAATCTCGGACATTCTTCATTGCGTGTTACTTGTGGAGAGAGCTTTTGCTGCATTGAAAGGTCGCTTTAAAATACTCGATGGCAAGCCTTACCACCCATATAAGACCCAAGTGAAACTTGTCTTAGCTTGTTGCATTTTGCACAACTGGATTCTCTCTTTTGGGGTTGATGAAGTTGTTCCAGTGAGGAGACATTCCTTGGAGAGGGCACGATCACATAGCTCGACTCCTCCTGGTTCCACCCGGGAGAATAATGCATGGGCAGCTGGTAGGGAGGCAATAGCACGGGAAATGTGGGCTTGCGGGGGTGGAGGACACACCTAATCATGTTTATGTTATTATTCTTGCACTTGCCATGTCCAGTTTGGAACCATGTTGGAGTCATGTGAAGTGATGTGTTGTGCTTATAGCTGAGACAAATTTAAATATCATTTGCATGTTATTTCTGTTGATCTTAAATGATGTGATTTATATTCTGTTTGTTCTTGTATCATTTGTTATCCTTGGTTATGAACTATTTTTGGTTATGCTACCAACTGCACAAAAATTAGGACTATGGCTCGGGGGAATGATGATGTTGTTGAGGTTCTGTTGGAGTTGCTCTGTCCCACCTGCACCTAATGGGGGTGCAAGGCCTCCCATGAGGTGGACACCAGCAAACTCCGGCTTTGTGTTGCGTCGTATCCGTGAGCTAGTTGGTAAGGGAGCAAGGATCGACAAGGGCTTCAAGGAAGTCCATGTCAACCAGGTCTCCAAAGCATTGAAGGAGTTTTACGGGGAAGAAGTAACTGCAACACGGGTGTACAATCACTTGAGGAAGTGGAGGCGAGAGGTGGGGTAAAGTTTGTAAGTTGAAGGACCTCGGTGGTGCATTGTGGGATGGTGACACTTGCAGTATAGTTACGGAGCATGACCACTACCTTGGCCACATCAAGGTGAGCAGTTCACTAAATGTTCTATGTACATACGAGGCTATTTATTTTGTGGCGGTTCACTAAGTGTTCTATGTCTTTGTGCATAACGAGGATCACCCCAAGGATGCTGAATTCCTCAACGAGGCCAATTGAGTTCTACACTGAGATGCGAGGTTGCCTTTGGCAGCACCATGGCTACTGGCGAGATATGCCATGGGTTACGGTGAAGCTCTTGGAGTTTTCAGCTGCATTGGTGACGGTGAAGGCTGCAGACACGAGCGCAAACAAAAGCTAAAGCTGTTGTACATGAGAAGATACAACCTGCGAGAAGGGTCTAAAGCAACTGAAGGAACAGGTGTTGCTTGGGGGGAAGAGGAAGAGGTCATGCTTGGTTGATGAGGAGCTGCTAATGAGCAACATGATCGATGCGATCAATAATGTTCTTGCTGCTTTGAGGGAGGCTGCAGATGCACATGTGGATGAGCAGCTATATGAAGGCTGTCATGGGTGCTCCTAACTTCACCGAGGAGGCAGCGATGGTGGTGTTTTCTCACCTGTTAGATAACAAAGCCCAAGCTCGTGGATACATCAACATGATCGAGAACCATAGGGACTTGTGGCTCGGGACATGGCTTGGCAAGCACTACTCTCGATTGTGTCCTACGGATCGGTGGGTACTAACTTTTGGTAGAGGTTGAGTAGAGATGGTATATTTCCTCCTCCCTCTAAACCAACACGGCTCCTAGTTTTTGTGCGGTGAGGTAGCCTCGTTGACTTGCTTTTGTGTCTGCTATAGTTCTAACCTATGGCTGCTGGTAGTTGATAGCTTGTGTTGATGAGTAATTCCTAGCTACTGGTGTGGTCGGTGGTAGTTGTAATGCTTACCATTGCTACTGCATTTGATTCGGACTTGGTATTGTAATATTATGAATTTCTTTCCCTGCACTTGTTGTGTGTTTTCTGCTCAATTTATGGCCGATGATAACATGACACGGACTAGGATTTCTTTGTCTCATTTCTTGTCTATTTATCCGGTTCGTTATTTACGAGTCTGTTTTTCTATCCGATGTTCCAAGCCGACATTGAGTCATTATTTTTATTTGGTTGCTATAAGTGTCATGTGCTTGAGGCCCTCACCAGCCGGTGATGAGAAATTGTCGATATTTTTTTAATGACATACATCCGAGGTCATTATTTGTGCATATGATTTGACATACATGTCTACAAAGTTCTTGGTTTTGTTTCTTTAGATCTTCGATGTGTATGTTGTCTACTTGGCATTAATCGAAGGTCTACAAGAATCAAAACTCGAGTTTGTACACTTCAACTAGCATTCAAGCGAGGCACAACATTTTTTTCCCGATATTCTTTTTTTCATACAGGATGGCATGGTATGTCGTGTTCGTTGGAAGACACCCTGGAGTCTACCCGACACGGGAGCTATGCAACATGGAGGTATGTGGCTTTCCTGGGGCTTGTTATCGAAGGATTGCAACTTATTCGGAGGCAATTAAAGCTTTCAATCAGAATGTACCTATTGCTACATATGATGGCTATGATCAGTTAGTTGGTGCTTGCTAGACCTGCTACTTGTGATGTTAGAAATGTAGTTATCATTTTTCTTGCAATAACGATAGTCTGTATTGTTGTACAAGTTGATTAATGTTAAGGCTTAACAGCCATGTAAACATATGTTGTAAGCTGAAGTTGCACTGTAATAATTGTTGCTTCTTCAATATGTCTTGTCTAATTGTACATTGTGGTAAACTCACCACATCCTGATACAAGGTAAGTGTAACTTGCCTTGTCCAGGCTACCAAACACAATCTCAAAGCGGCGGTTATAACCGACCGACCTCCCATCTAGTCTAACAAATACAATCTCTACTCAACCTGGCCTAAGTCATGCGAGGTACTAAACAAGATGACCCTGCACCACTTCATCCGAGGCCAAGGTGGGCTGGCCGAGCTCTAGCCATGTTAACTAGCCTACTTCGAGCTACCAAACACGCCCGAGATAAGCAACCGTCTGTCAGCCTTTGTATATGCGGGCAATGGCCTTGGAGCATTGTATAATGGACAATATTTCTAGACTATGGCCCCGTTCGTTTCCACCCTCTAAAATTTATATACTTGTCACATCAAAGAGAATCTTACTATTTAGTAGTACTTTTATTAATTTAATAACAAAACCTATGTTGCGACCCCCCTCTAATTTGCGAGACGAATCTAATGATCCTAATTAATCTATGTTTAGCTACGGTGATGCTACAGTAAACATCTTCTAATAACACCATAATTACCCTTGTTGGATTCGTCTCGTGAATTAGATAGGGAGTCTGCAATTAGTTTCGAGATTAGACTTTATTTAGTACTCCAAAATGATAAAATTCTCTTTGATTTGACCCTCTAAAAATTAGATAGGGGAAACGAACGGGCCCTATATTGGACTACGGATAAAGTGAGAATGACTGCAAACATCGAAAACCGAATTCATTGGTTCCTAATTATGTTCAATTTCATTTCATAGGTTTCTTCAACTCGGTTATGTGAGTAGTGACAACATGCATTCGAAAGTAATCAGGAATTTTACAGTCAAGCACCAGCGCTACCCTTCCCATCTCTGCAGAACGCGAGACGCAAACTAGGAGAGGAACGGCGGCACCACACCACCGCGTCGCAACAAACCTCCTAAAACACAAAAGAACCCTAAAAACCCCTGCCCGGCCCACGAGACCCGCGAGGAATCAAGCCCACCACCACCGCAGCCATGTGGCGCCGCGCCGCCTCCCACCTCCGACGCGCCACCGCATCCGCCACCGGCGGCCCCCGCCGCCTCCCGCCGGCACCGCTGTCTCTACCGCTGGCCCCAAGGGTCGCCGCCTCTTCGCTTTCCAACTACTATGCCACTCAAGCAGCGGCAGCGGCAGCGTCGGCCGCGCC
The DNA here is from genome assembly GCA_031894775.1 of Chloris gayana. Taxonomy (NCBI): domain Eukaryota; kingdom Viridiplantae; phylum Streptophyta; class Magnoliopsida; order Poales; family Poaceae; genus Chloris; species Chloris gayana. The sequence goes on from JAUNZO010002534.1 coordinate 74,836, forward strand.
CTCCGCGGCGAGGGCCCCTCGAACGGTGGGAACACTGCTGCGGCTTAACGACCTGCGGAACAACCCGGGCGCGACAAAGCAGAAGACGCGAAAGGGTCGCGGGATCGGGTCCGGCAAGGGTAAGACGGCCGGCCGCGGGCACAAGGGGCAGAAGGCGCGCGGCAAGGCCATGTTCGGCTTCGAAGGTGGTCAGACCCCGCTCCGCCGCCGCCTGCCTCGCCGCGGATTCAAGAATAAATTCTCACTCACATTCCAGGTAACCTCCATCTTCTGCTTGCTTTCCTGCATTTCGTCTCGTCTCCCCAAATCTACTCGGTACCACAGTTCTGATGTCTTACTGGTAATAGTTTAGAGTGGGGCGCGTCAGGTGTTCGACCCATGTTGGCTCCGGCCTTTTCAGTCTCGTAGCTTAGTACCGGTCCGCGATCAGTACTTCAATGGGTTCTAATCAACTCTACAAGCGATGATTGATTGAAATGCTGCGTTTCTAGGTTGAAATTATGACTTGCGCATAAGGTGCCCGATCTTGTCCTCTGCAGTAGCTTTTGATGTAGTTTCACTTCTCTTCTTATCTTAAGAATTCAAGTAGACGGTTTTTTTTGGTTGAAATTAATACCAGCTTCTTTCCTGTATGTGGTTGTAACTGACAATAACTGTGATACAAAGGTCTTGAGAGTATACCATGAAAAATGCTTGATGTGCAGTTAGTGTATGTAGATATCAGTTTATAATTACTCATTGGGATTCTGCTTTAAGACCAGAAGAGTGGTCATCCACACATTCAGGGGTTGATCCTCACGGTTAGTATCCTTTGGATTTGGGCTTCTTTTATCCCAAGCTGAAAAGCCCATCATTTTTATCCCCCCCCCCCCCCACCACCAAACAAGGCAAATACCATTTCTGCCACCGTATTTCTCATTCTTACTAGTGAAAGATTGATTGGCTTGCAATGTACGGAGGAGTACCCCGCCTGTTTATTTTTGTTATTTTGATTATTCCCTATTTTTTAGATGGGTTTCAATCATTTTTTTTTAGATTTTGAATACTTAAACCAATGATTCAAAAGTGTTTATTAAGAACTATGTATATATAAGTGTGCCATTGAGCAAGACCATATTCTGTTCCGTACTTCTTTGTGCTGTGAAAAGGTTAATAAATACCAGCTGGAAGAGCAGTATACCTCCAACATGCCAGCTTATTCTGTTTTTCTTTTTCAATTTCATTAAACATGAAACTTTTTAAGCAACATACATATTTGATGCTAAGTGCCTCCGAAAGATACTTATATCCCGTATCATGTAGTATAGTTCATCTGTTACAATTTGATTGGGTGGAGTTTCATTAATTAGAGCAGTGCTATTGGTTGGTGCTTATCTTCCATGGCATGAGAGCACCAGTTGTATCATGCATTAGTGTCTGGGCGGTAGTGTTAAGGAAATGCTGCAAAAGGAGGTGGCAGAGAAGTCGAGAAAACATTTAAATTTCAGAGATAAATATTGTTTACAGAGTTGACAGTGTTGAAGCTCAAAGGCATTTATACAGATTTCAGTTACAATTAACCAATAAGGCTTGACTAAATCTACAGTACAACGGACTACATTCTTGGCACACATATTATACTCTACTATCCTTTTGAGATGACCCAAAAGGATAATACTAAAAAATTTAAAAATCTGGATCTCGAAATTCATTTTGGTGGGGAACTATTTGAAACATAAGTCAAGTAGCAAAGAATTACTGATATTTCCATGTGCAAATTGGTACTACCTTCAGAAACTGTTCCCACTGAGCAAGTGATGAATGTTGGTGATAAATGCCATTGGTCCATGCATGACTTGAACCTCTTCAAATTTCAATCTGAAATAGAAAATATGATTATATTAACATTTTCTTCTCATCAGCCTTGTGGACTGGGGAAAATTGCAAAGCTCATCAATGCCGGAAAAATTGATTCATCTGAACTTATCACTATGAAGACACTGAAGGTACTTAGAATCATTTCTTCGTTCATTGTGCGCTTTTGTTATTTTCTTGTTTGATGACATAAATCTGTATCTCATTTTGCCAGGAGACAGGTGCTATTGGGAAGCAAATAAAGGATGGAATTCGCTTAATGGGCCGTGGAGCAGAAGAAATCAAATGGCCTATTCACCTTGAGGTAAATATAATATCCATTCAGTATTTATATCTAACTAATTATGTGATTTTACTTTAAGTTTCTTATTCCCTTGGAAGCCATCTTCTCAGGAATGGCAACCTTGTCTTCAAAATCCATACTGAAGATCTTACCTAGGAAGATAATGGGGCTGCCTCTTGCTGTGATTTGACACATGCTTGGAACATGACTACATTTACATTGAAAAAAAAATATTTTTGTGATATTGGGAGCTTTTTTTCAACATGATCTACTAGCCTCTCTGTAGCTTGCAACTAAGCTGATAGTATGCTTCTTGTATTATGGTGGTATTCACTATATTAGATCAGTTCTGAACATTGCTGTTACGCATAAGTTTGTTGAAGTACCTAATTTTTTGCCTCTGCTGACAATTTGGGCTTGCTGGTGTTGTTTTAGATGTTGGATATTTTTAGTTCAGTCATCTGTTCGTAAACAGCACATGCCCTGACAATTGTAGGTATCAAGGACAACTGCAAGGGCAAAAGCTGCTGTTGAAGCAGCCGGTGGAACGGTAAGATTGGTGTATTACAACAAGCTTGGATTTCGGGCTCTTCTCAAACCCGAATGGTTTGAGAAGAAGGGCCGCCTACTACCAAAGGCGGCAAGGCCTCCGCCCAAGCAGCAAGACAAGGTCGATAGCATTGGCCGCCTGCCTGCACCAACAAAGCCACTTCCCTTCACACCCGAGGAACTGGAGCTTGCTGCAAAGCGTGATGCTGCTCGTGTGACTGCATAAGACTGGAGCTCGTTGGAGGCACTTTTTGATCTTAAACACAAAGAGGCTCCTCTGAATGTGTATTGCATTAGTTTGAGCAGAGAATATATAAGGTGGACTTTTTATAGTCTTGAGAAGATCCATTCCTTGTGGAATGAGATCCTTTGGCCGCATTTTCTGAATTCAGTTTACCATATGGACTTGTGAATGTCATTTTCCTGAATGCACTCATGTCTGGTGTTACATGCACCTGGGTAGCGCTTGGGCGCATGTGCCCTTCATGGCAACGTGCACCTTGTACCCCGAGACTCGAGTTGCTCTTCATGACAAAATAGTGGGTTTCTTTTGTTGCCAGTAACTTGTGTAAATCTATGTTGTTTTTTCATTCTGATGCATTATGTACCACATTTGATAAAGGCCTTCCAATAACTTGCTAGTGTATCTTTTTCTTCGTTCAGAGATGAACTCAAGCCACTCAGGCATATCTGTATTAGCAACCGAAAGATGAACTAATATATGCATGTCTGGTTTCATTCATTCTTCGTCCGTGTTTCAACTTTCAATTGATAATTTTAAGCAAACACTCTTAATTCATTTGAGCTAAAAAAAGGTCCCTAACGTCAATAAAAACATGTGTAGATTACCTTTAAAATCTTCTGATAAGTGTGGATGCGGAGTGGACGCAGGGCATGTGTTTGGTTCACCGTCTTGGAGAATGAAGACAACCATCCATGCTCCAACCTGAAAGAGTATTATACTTCTGAGAATAACTAAGTTCGCTGTAGCATGCGCCGGTATGTTCTTGTTCATGTTTAATAACGAACCGGTCAACAGTTTCTACTCCAGCAGCGATATACTCAGATCTTCTGCCCTGAATGCAGGATCACACAAACACGAAAAGCAGGAGCACATTTCCAGCGGTGACTACAGGAAGCTTGCGTGCCATCAGACGTCTGAAATGATATCCAATTGAAAAAATGCATGGCAGACGCTCTTGTGCAGACAGGTATGGAACAACGATTGTGTTAAAGATTTGATAAACACATGCATGGTGATTGCCATCAACAATTCCAGGTTTATTTATGTTCTCTCCCCGACCCATCCATATGCTACTCTCTCCTTTTGCCTCAGAAATCCATCCACATAAAGTGGCACAAACTCGGATGACCGGAACGTCGTATCAGCAGTTTAGAAATGGCTCTTTGCAGTGAAGACCGTTTGCCTTTTCTCCGTGCTGCAGCTAGTTCACTGAACATACGGCAGGTTAGAAAGACTACGCAATAGACAGTTTTAAAAACTGAAAAAGTAATTGAAAGGTACAGAAATCAGAACAGAATAACGAAAATCTTTATCTTGGTGTAATTAATCACTGTCAACAAAGTGCGGCAAAATAAATCGCTCTTATGTTCATAGGGGCACTGTGGACTTCTATTCTACCCATTTCGGAGACAGAGAGAATCCATTTACGTTTTCCATAGCTACTTTTGCCCTGCCAAATGAGCTACGGTGCTATAGTAGGATCTATAGTCCGAGCCAGAAGAACAGGAACTAGAGCTCTACCAAACAAGACCTAATTCAGTGGATTGCCATTTTGCTCCTCTGTTTGCTCAACTTTCACGCCGCCCTGTTGCATCTGAATGTGCTTTTTTTCCCTTCAGATATGGCATTGCCGAACCCTATAGAGTAGTGGAGTTGTAGGGTACTAATACCACGCGCCATCTGGGATCCGGCCGGGATCATCCAGGACCAAGAATTCACGGCAGTAGAAAGCCGCCGACCTAAGCTTCTTCTTGCCCACTCAATTTTGTGAGCGTGACATCACGTGAAGAGTTTGCACTGCCATCCGTATACGCATCGAGTTACTTTTCGTGTGGTCTTAATTTTCTGTGTTTGGCAATGTCTGATTATTCTCCCACACTCTGCCTGCCACTCGAGTAGAGAGTCGATTTCTTCAACCGGCCGGGTGATAATAATGAAAAACGAAACAGCAAAAAGACTTGAACTAATAATGGCCAACTAACACTATGAATGCTACTATAGTAAGCTACGTACTGCTAAGCCTACCACAAAGCTTTTGGGTCGAGCTCGTCGATCGTGTGGTACCGACCTGATACCTCCACCCTGAGTGATCGAGGTCGATGGTGAGTGCAGCACCACATGAATGAAAATGGCAAAAACATTATGGTAATGCTAGTCTTGCGCCAAATGGACCACCGCAGCACCATGAGATCTTGTGGCCGTCGTCGAATTTTACCACGACCGAAAACCGGGCGCAATCGATGATATATGGCCGGGTTAATCCACTTCGTAATAAAGCGCCACCTAGCCAGTAGTTAAGCTTAGGTTACCCCACTCTAAGAAGCTAGTGCCTAGTGGTGGCGCTATCAGGTCAGGCTTATTGCCCTCGCCCGTGCACTGGAATTGGCGTCACCACGATCGAGCAGTAATCTATGACCAAGATCAACGCTGATGAAGCAATAATACAGTATCGCAGAAGAAGAAAGCTAGATCTCCGGCCGGTCCAACTCGTGCATGCTTGCGAAAGCGATCGATGGGTACCGTACGTAGTAGATACATGCGTAGAAGCAGATGCTGCCTGCACACATCATTCAAGGAACAAATAAACGTGAAGCAACAGCGATTGCGACGGCCGATATATAGCTAGATCACGGAGAGAGAGAGAGTGGGGAGTTGAATATTCCTATCCTGCTAGCTCTACGACCACTCCAAATTGGGCTCGTCGTCTCCTCGCCTCATCCCCCAGCTTTAGAGAGGAAATGTTTCTTAGGATTGTTGCCGCCGTCGTGGCCGTGCCCGTGCACCGGCGCACGCACGCATGCCCGGGCTGTGCGTAGAAAAAGGCGGCAAAGCGAATGGCGCGGTCGGTCGGTCGCCGCCATTAGAAAAAACGGGCCGGAGAGAGCCACACAACAAGAGGCTGTGATGAGGCCTCCACTACCACTGCCACTCACCACCACCGCCCCTGCTCCTGTTCTTCCATGCCCTTGCGACCTATAAATCCGTGCACTTGCGCTTGCCGTCATCATCGCCAAGCCAACTACTGATAGCCTCGAGCAGTCTCGTCCTTCACCTAAGCTACACTACGCTAGTAGCTTAGCTAGCTAGATCCCCCGCGGCACTCTCTGCTGCTCCGGTTATATAAGCCGCCCTGGTGACCCAGGAGTAATTCACCACCCCGGCCTCCATCTCTCTCTCTCTCTCTCTCTCTCTCAGTGCAAGGATCTCAATCTCATCGGTTTGTTGATCGGGCACAGAAATGGAGTTCACCACCGCCGCCAGTAGAGCAGCCATTGCCCTCCTCCTGGCGCTCGCCGTCGTCCTCCTGAGGAGCGACGGCGTCCACGGCCGGCACCACCACCACACCAAGCACACCAAGCACAACTCGGCGCACAACCACCCGCCGGCCCACGCCCCAGGCCCGAGGCACCCGCGGCCCTACTCTCCCCCGACCCCACCACCTGCAGCTCCGGCGCCCGCGCCGGGATCCGACGACGACGGCGACGCCGCGGACGCCGGCGCCACCGTGTACGACGTGGTCAAGGACTTCGGCGCCGCCGGCGACGGCGTGACGGACGACACGGACGCGATCAAGACGGCGTGGGACACGGCGTGCCAGGCCGGCGGCGACGGCGTGGTGCTGGCCGCCGCGGGGCACACCTTCCTTGTGCGCACCACCGTGTTCACGGGCCCGTGCCAGGGCAGCGTGGCCATACAGCTCGACGGCACCATCGTGGCGCCCGGGGACCCCGACACGTGGCCCGCCAGCAGCAAGCGCAACTGGCTCGTGTTCTACCAGGCGCACGGCATGGCGCTGCGCGGGTCCGGGCTCATCGACGGCAAGGGCCAGAGGTGGTGGGACCTCCCCTGCAAGCCCCACAAGGGCGGAGGCGGCTCCCACGGAGGCCTCTGCGACAGCCCAGTGGTAATTACTTTTTTATTATTTTTACTCTCTACTCGACTGCTTGTAGCTAGCCAGCTTAATTAATTAATTAGGGAATCGAACGAACAGGCGATGCGGTTTTTCATGAGCAACAACGTGAGCATGCACGGTCTCAAGGTGCACAACAGCCCCGAGTTCCACATCCGGTTCGACCAGTGCCGCGGCGTGGCGGTCAGCGACCTGTCCATCACCTCCCCGACGGACAGCCCCAACACGGACGGCATCCACGTGGAGAACACGCAGGACGTCCACATCAGCAACACGGCGGTCTCCAACGGCGACGACTGCGTCTCCATCGGCGCCGGCACGCGCAACCTGCACATCGAGAACGTCACCTGCGGGCCCGGCGGCCACGGCATCAGCATCGGCAGCCTCGGCAAGTCCGGCTCCCGCGCCTGCGTGGCCAACGTCACGGTGCGCAACGCCGTCATCCGCCGCTCCGATAACGGCGTCAGGATCAAGACGTGGCAGGGCGGGTCCGGGTCCGTGTCCGCCGTCAGCTTCCAGAACGTGCGCATGGACGCCGTGCGCAACCCCATCATCATCGACCAGTACTACTGCCTCTCCCACAGCTGCGAGAACTCCACCACGGCCGTGCTGGTTAACGGCGTGAGCTACGCGGGGATCAGGGGCACCTACGACGTGCGCAGCCCGCCCATCCATTTCGGGTGCAGCGACGCCGTGCCGTGCACCAACATCACCATGGCCGACGTCGAGCTGCTGCCGGCGGAGGGGCAGAGGGTGGACGAACCCTTCTGCTGGAACGTCTACGGGAACGCCACCACGCCAACCGTGCCGCCCATGGACTGCCTCATCGAAGGCGTGCCCAGGCACACCGACGACGACGCCACCCTCAAATGCTACTAGCCACTCCGACTCCCCTGCTAGCTGCTTGTTTACACAAGGAAGGTCCAACAAAGATAAGTTACTACTTAATTAGACAAGACAAAAAAGGACTTATGTATATATAGAAAGAAGCTAAGATGACAATGTAATAGTTAAGAGTGTGAGAATTACCCTCCGGAATATGTATACCATGTATAGAAAGCATACATATACTCTCTGCCATGTGTGTAGTACTTAACCAGATACATATGGCTTCTGTTTTTAGCTAATAGCCTGCAGCTATAGGTCATGTGTGTCCAATAAAATCCTTTCTTGTATTATTTCACTACAACTTCCTATTTCTGTTTTTGTTTTTCCATTCCATTCTCAAACTAATTGCAAGTTGGAACAACATTGTTGGCTCCTAGTAGCTACTATTATGTCTCTGCGAGCGAGCTACTCCACCACATTGTCATATTGTGCGGTGACGACCAAGGGATCAGCAATGCGGATGCGTGGAGTAGTATATCAAATTATAGCATTATTAACGTGTACGTACGTGATCCCAAAGTTTGAATCAAAAGGCGCGTACAATAAAGCTGCCATTGATGTCATGCAGAAAAAACCCAACGCAAAAGTTTAAGACCACGAAACCCCGAGGGGGCCCAGCGCAGCGCCTGCCACTGCCAAATTACTTTCTGTCCTAACAATTCCGTACATCGCCGCCACTGGATGCGTTATTGAGTACGCAATAATCACCCCCAGCCCGGAGCGCAGAGGGTTAGTTACTGACGTAGTACGCCATAGATTGCTGGAAACGTACGGTGCAATATTGACAGCGGACGACTGTTGCCGAAGCACACGAGCCTTGTTTTTACTAGTACTACTAGTAGCGAGGACGAAAAGTTGGGCAAGACCGGCTGTTCTCCATTGCGGTCGTGGGGATGGGCCACGAGAGCCATTCAACTAAAGCGCACGTACTCCTCCCAACCAATCAGGAAATATACCTGCCCAACAATAAAGGTGAAGGTGTTTTCGGTAGTGTTCCTGTGGGCGCGTGTGGCCTGGAGAGAACGAGACAGTAATCGGAATGGATGAAATTACAGAAACGGCGCCGGCGCATGCACATCATTGGCTTCATAATTAGACGGGGTTCGGTTGGCAACCCTACTCTGCGTTTCCACCCATTAAGGTTGCGGTTGATCGATCGGTTGAGTACACGTACTTCAATTCTGCAGATGGATGACTTGGAGTTGGGCTGTAGACAACAGGACACAATTCGATTATGTATCGTGAAACAGCTGAGAACACTAGGTGGTACATGCATGCGAAATATATTATCATAAAATTTAGCTAAGAAAAGGAGTCATTCGTCCTCCGGGGTTTTAAATTATGAGCAACACTATTTATCTGTTGACATGTTTTTTTCTCTAAATCTGTCAAAATTTTGGAACATTAAAATTGAACTGCTAGAACAAGGCATACGTAGTACTAAAACAACCTGACTATATAACTGGAACGGTCATATCTTAAACTAGGACATTATTCCAATATAGTGAATTTTCATTGTTCCAATAGTAAAATTTCATTGTTGCAACGGTTTAATTTCAATGTCCCAAAAATTCAACATATTTTGAGAAAAAATCTGCCGGCAAATAAATAGTCACTCCCATAAATAATCCTTTCTTGGTCTTTCGTAAAAAAATCCCTTTCTTTTAAAACTATTGTTGTTATTTGGACAAAAGAATTAGTTAATTTATCTAGTAGAATTCTCGTAACGACAGCAATTTTAAAACAAAGAGAGTACATCTTAATAGGAGAAAGCATGAGAAATGGAAGTAATCACAGCTACAATCATGAGAAATAACCATTGTTACCTTTATGATAATAATGACACGCGAATAATGCAGTGATAGAAAAATAGCTATTGGAGACGCAAGAGTAAGGTATATCAAGACATTCAAATATATATAAAAAACATTAACCACACGATAAGATATTGTAGTTGATACGACTAGCCCCGTGATATGTGTGTGGGCTAACCCTCGGAGAATCAGGTGTCACCAATGAGGACCACAAGTATGTGACAACTCATCGTTGATTTCGTTCCATGCATGCTTGTCTAAAAAGCATGCATGTATATCAAATTCTGTCCATCAATTTTTGATACTATATATGTGTGTGTGTTCATGTAGCTATCTTACGTAGTAGCTCCCACCAATTCCATTGTGTAGCAGGTACGTGCAATCCACGCACCTCTCTCTAGGTAACGGTACGTGGTCCAGGCTACTCTACGACTCTACCAGTGACACCTGACGGACAAAGCCATTTCACATGCCAGGTGCTGCTACAAATGCTACACAGTGGACTCCACGCAGGGCCGGCCGGCGAGTTCTAGCAGGTTCCCCCGGTCGATCGGAAAACCTATAGTAAGGCCATTTCATCTAGCATGCGCACACGTACGGTGACGTGGTAGGCTGGGTGGATCCTCCACGAGTAGCTTGGATCGTCGTAGTAGCTACGCATGAGAGATGCGGGGAGCACTCTCCGCAGCCCGGAAGACGCCCCGGGTCCGAGGCAACCTCGCTGCGCCACTAGCTACCTCCCCTCCCTCCTCACAACACAGTTAGCTAGTGCACGGCCGGCTGGGGCTCATCGGCCCCATCGACCGGATCCGCGGCGATTCCATTCACGAGGAATGAGCTCACGGCACCGAAAAAGTGCCTTCCTTCCGGTCCTCACCAGCGCGCAGTTGGCTTAATTACCGGATGTCTCACAGTGGCAATGAAGCGGCGGCCGGCGAGCAACACGGCCGCCAGAAGATGCGTGGGTGGCCGGGTCGGTGCACGCACGCGGTGTGGTGGCGAGGTCAACCGGGAGTCCTCAAGCAAAAGCTAGAGCGCCGCGAGGAAAAGAAGCAAAATTACATATAAAGGTCGAGGACACTAGCTACGCCGCGTCGCTGCCACGGCCACTACGTAGCCCACCACCTCCGCCTGCCCCCTCCCAACACACCCATTATACTACTATATATTCCACTACAAGCTGCCGCCCTGTGCATGCTCGCGCTCTCCTCCGCTACCAGTTGCAATGCTTTCCGGCCGGCCGTCTCCGAAACAGTTTTGCTCGTCGAGTGAGCTCAGACCCAGCCCGATTCTAGCATAGTGTTCCTCACTTTCTGTACCCGTACGGGTACTAGGCATTATTATTGTTCTCTTCTAGTGTCCGATACATATATTCGGTGCCCGGCAATTTGCATCATCAAGCGCGTGCCTCTCCCTCAACTGGCTCAATTATTGAGGGCAGTCCGATCCGATCCCATTTCAGCTCTTCGCCGGTCGCATTTCCGGCGCCACGCGCGGTTGCATTTGCGCACGCGTCGCGGGGATGTGCACAACCATTTCCAATCTCCCATATGGTCAGTGAAAGCTACTACACCACATAGAATTGTGGAAGCGATATATGGCACTCGCTTTTGCAGCGCTTTTCAGCTCATCTCCGAGCTTGCGTGGCTTCCGGCTACTTGCACTCCGCCACTGTTAATAATATCTCTCTCTGATAAGAACATCTGACGTCTTCTCTCTCTGCTGGTGGTCTTTGTTTTCCCTTTCCAAACTTTATTTCTTGCCTCCGAGAGCGCGTTTACCAGCCACCTTCGCTCGCCCTTTCTCGTTAGTTTCCTTTTGGTCCCCTCTACTAGGGGAAGCGCATGATGGGGCCTAAATCCTAACTCTTGCTCCCCCTTTCTCCCCGGTAGAAACTGACCCGACATTTCATTAGTTTCCCCGGCGAATTAAACATGGACGTGCCACTCCACTTCACGTCCTGCAAAAAGTTACCACTAGCTAGCCTCGCGATATGAAACATGCATAAACTAACCTTTCTGTTGTTTTCTCCGCTAGCTGCGAACAACAATTTCACATCCATTTTGATGGTCCATTGAATATCCATTGGCATTGTCGTCCTATCTGAGTTATACTAGTTGGAATTATCATATTCCAAAGCACGTGAAAATGGCATGATCGTCGTTTATATCAGCAACCATCCTAATAAAGGTTATGCCTAACTGCATAGATTAACTCGATTACAGATAATTGTATTTGAGCGCGTCAGTACATAGCTTAATCCTGTTAGCAAGGCTGCAATATAATTCTTTTAGTATCAGCAAATTGTACTGCTATATATATACATTATTGTGCGACTTGATTGGTAATGCTTAGGATCGGAAGCTTTTAACCTGCCAACCGTTCTTTCATCTTCATGCATGCATCTTTGCGTCAATAAAAATCTGTGACCTACTATACATTTAACATGACCTACTAGTACATTGCAAAGGAGAAACAATGCCCACTATAGAAGCCACAAAAGCTGGATCACGTTGAGCTGGACTCCATGAAACTGTTTTCTTCATCTAACATGCATCTACGTACACCCTCCTAGGTGGCAACACTTAACTGATCTGTACCATCTTGGGAAAAGGTAATCCATCGATGCTGCCACTTTATAGCCGCAGTCGCGTCTATGCCGTCATCTCTGGCAGTTTATTTTTTCCGTCTTGCTTATGTGTGTACGGCAGGCCTAGCGGTTTGTTGGTTCATGCCTTATTACTAGACTGTCTTTTCGGCTAATGACTTGTTGCATGCATATAGTACCATTTCTCACTGATAATCCTTTCTTTTTGGTGCAAAACTTGCAGTGAAATTTAGAATTGAAGGTCGGGTCAAATTTGTAGAGCACGATCCTATATGCATTTTTTTTTCAGGATAAAGTTTGGCTTCCTAGTGGTTCACACGTTTGTTTTGAATTATATGCTTCATAGTGCAAGTTAGAAGGTGGTGTTATTAATGATTTTTTTCTCGAACACGCAGGAGAGCTGCGTGTCATTGTATTAAGAAGAAGAACGAAGTGGTTACAAATGGTCGACACAAGGCAGACCGGTTACACATGGTAACAAAGAAAAGCAAAACAAAAACAGGGAGGTAGCTACCCTAAGAAACCGATCCTAGGCGCTCCTGCCCGAAGCCAAAAGGCAGCCTCCTCTTCGATCTTTCTGATGATGATGGCGGGTGCAGGGGTGGCGCCATCAAATACACATCGGTTTCTATGCTTCCATATGGTCCAGATCACCAGAATTATGAGAGAGTTGAGTCCTTTCCGTCGATCCTGCGTGGAGCGCTCGCCATCCTACCCCACCACTCGTGCGGTGTGTCCGTCCTTCGTGGCAAGGCGTTCCGAAACCCTGCCCTAGCAAGGATCGTGAACCAGACTTCCCTCGAGACCACGCAGTGGACCAGCAGGTGTTGGATGGTTTCCTCTTCTTGATCGCACAGAGGGCATACCTGCGGGTGGCGGAGACCACGCTTTGCTAGACGCTGAGCCGTCCAACACCGGTCCAGCGTTGCCAACCAAAGGAATAGTTTGGCTCGCAGCGGAGCCCATGAGCGCCATATCCTCTTGAACGGCTCGAAGGTAATGCTTCCAGTGAAGAATGCCCTGTAAGCTGAATTGGAAGAGTAAACCCCCGACGCCGAGGCCGTCCAACGGTGAATGTCCTGTGTCCCCGGTGTGAGGGTGATCTCCTGCGTCGCATCCCGGAGCATAAGGAATTCCCATATCGATTGAATCGGTAACCCTCGGCCTAGGTCTTGAAGCCACGCCTGCTCTTGTAATGCCTCCTGCACCGTTCGTTTTCGGAAAGCCTTCTTGTTGACGTGCGGTAGCAAGGAAGGGGCAATATCTGCTACACAGCGGCCGTGTAACCATCTGTCCGACCAGAACTTTGTTGAAGAACCATCGCCAACTTCTGTCCGACCAAGGTCGAGAACATGGCTTGTGCTGGTTGCTGAACCTGGATGTTGAAGGCCGCCCAGGGCCTAGAGGGGTCCGTTTTTGCAGCCAAAGCCATCTCATCCGAAGAGCCCAGCTCATGATCTGCAAATCGTGCACTCCGAGCCCCCCAACTGCAGCGGTCTCGCCACCCTTTTCCAGGCCACGGGGCAATGTCCCCCTTTTGCGTCTTTTCTTCCTCGCCATAGGAAGGCTCGAATAACTTTCTCGATTGCTTCTAAGGCCCACTTGGGTATGTCTTGGGCAATCAGGAGGTAGACCGGTACTGCCGTGAGGACCGCCCGCACGAGAACCGGACGACCCGCCCGATCAAGCAACCCTGCCTTCCAAGCCGGCAGCCGATCTGCTATATTATCAATCGGTGGCATCAGGTCAGACTTTCGTTGCTTGTGGATTGAGAGAGGCAGCCCAAGATACTTGCACGGAAAGCTTGCAACTTGACATGGTAGATGGGCTTGTATAACCTCCAGCTGCTGCTCCTCACATCGGATCGGAATGACGGAAGACTTTCGCATGTTCGCATGCAACCCTGAGGCGGCCCCGAAGAGTTGTAGGATGCCTTCTAGGAATTGTAGTTCCATTGTTGTGGGGGTGGCAAAGATGACAACATCATCGGCATAGACCGAGGTTCTGTGTCCCATATTCTGACGCGCTAGCGGGTGTAGGAGCTGCATCTCATCCGCTTTGCGGATCAAGGCGGTGAGGACGTCCATCACCGAGTATGAAAAGAAGCGGGGACAGTGGATCACCTTGCCTGAGTCCTCTCTGGTGCTGGATGGTGTCGCAGGTTTGTCCATTCAAAAGAATTCTTGTCGATGAGGTGCGAAGGAGATTGCAGATCAGCATCCGCCAGCGCGGTCCGAAGCCAATGTGTTGGAGCACTTCCAAAAGAAAGGCCCACGAGACCGTGTCAAAAGCTTTTGTAATATCCAGCTTGAGGAGGATCCGCGGTTCTTTCCTGTTGTGTAGATGTTTGGCCATGTGTTGTACAAGGGCGAAGTTGTCATGGATGCTTCTGCCACGAATGAACGCGCTCTGGTTGCTGGCAACGATCGAGTGCAGATGGGGGGCAAGTCTAGCCGCTAGGATCTTGGAGACTAGTTTTGCCAGACAGATTGTGCAAACTTGTACTCAGGTAGGTTTATGAAAGAGAGTGGCGAGCAGTATAGTACACGTGCTTATATATAAACACATGTATGAAATGTATAAGAACCATAAGGTTGTTGTTTGCAATAATAATGAGATCTTAATGGAAAAACAATTTTGGAGCATTTACATCTATGCTATTGTTTTAATTTGTAATAATTTAGTATGTTCATAAAAGGCCTTAAAGATGTAATGTAATATACAATACAAATAATTCCGAACTCCAGGACTTTTACTGTGTACAGTACATATTTAATATTATGTAGAATATACTAGCTCATATTTATCTTATTTTTAGAAATGAAGCATTTTTTAACCATCACCAATATTATTATTAGAAACGAAGATTTTTTTAATAATCAATGTTGAAAATATAGTACTAGTGGTGGTGAGATAGCTCTGACACCACCCCGTGGCCTGACAGAGTAGGGAACATTCCATTTGCGCTTTTCAGAGATCAACTGGCAGCAGATTATCCTGCGTCTATTTGACTCTGAGCGAAATCATCGCAGAGCATCTTCAAAAAGACGAGCCAACGAAGGCTCCATCACTCCATTACCTGAATTATTGGAACGGAGTTCATCAGAATCTTGAGATCATGCGCAGCATATAGGACGGGGAGGAGCATGATGGAGGACCATACGTCTCGGTCCTGATCCGCACTTTTGCCACTGTAAGCAAAGCGCGCTAGCATTTGGAAAATGGGCCTGGACGTGTGATTTCTGCAGATCCATGTCGTAGGGCAGAGTGACTTGCTGTCAGAGATAGGAGGTTCTGCAAATTCTTGTAATGCTCCTTGTTTTTCTGGCGAAGTCGAAAGCGTCCAAATGTCCAGGTACTCCATGAACTACTCCATTGTTCACGCATGGTGGTAAGACATCTTTATTCCATTGCGAGGTTGGTGACAAAAAACAAACTAAAGAGACAAAACTTCCATGATTGGCCCCATCTTGCTTTATCCTTGTTGTATATGTTCACATGCAAATCATCAGTGGCTAATTAATACTAGTAGTAAAGCAAGACAATTTAAGACATTGTTGTCGCATCTGCGTCATCAGACAAAGAGTATAGCAATCCTTGTTCTAAAGAGATTTTGTTCCGTACTGCTAATATATACACACACCTAATGCCCCAACATTGCAAGAAAATAAGGTACTAGAGTACACGCATGACGACACCCGTTGCGCTTAGTCGCTCTTTGTCAGATTCCGATAACTGGCTCAAAATAAGTAGAAGCAATTCAGGCAAAAAGCACAGTGGCACAAAGCATGAATCCACTGTAGTATGCAGAAAGGCAACGGGGCTTTGGAGGCCTGAATGTACGCCTTTACAGGCTCCCCATCTGCTCGCTGCTCCTCCTGATCTCCAATCAAAAAAGCTGAAGATCAAGAACGCAAGCACAGCACAAGGAATGTTTGGTGCGCAAAAGTTGCATGCGAAGGATGGTCACACTCCCGATAAACCACAGGAAAAAGGAGCATCGGCCCAGTGCCGATTGGATAGGAGAATCTTGCGGCAAAGTTATTAGTTTCTTCTTTCACAGGAGTGGGCAATGCTTCTTTATTAGCCTGGAGCAACCCGGGTGATGGGTTTATGTGCCTGGCTGCCATGCGACTTGCTGGGGCTGCCGAATACAAAAACTTGATTTACAGCTTACATGTAGCCCAGCACGCACGTTCAGAAATGAGAGCCGATATTAGCATCGCAATGTTGAAAACAAATACGACCTGAAGATGGGAAGAGGAGAACGACAAGATGCTGCCAGACGCGAGCGAGCACCGTGTAAAAGACTGAATGGGAACCGCCTTTCTTCGCCGTGTCATTTGCGACATGCAAATGGAGTCGTGCCGTGTGCATGTCGACCATGACGAGCCGTCACCGCTCCTCGTGGTGTTGCCAGACAAACCAGATGCGCTGCTTCAAGACCGGTAACACAGTAGCGGATGAGCAGAGTTACAGGTGTCACAGTTACCCGGCGATCAAGGAATCAAGGATGTTCTCGGTTCAACCTTTCGAGCTGGAGTTGGGCTGAAATCACCAGGCTTCCTTCAGCCAGCGAGTACACATGACTCTGGGTGGGCGGAACCTGGACCGCGCATCAGGCCACAAAATAAAGCAGCCCAGGCTCAGTTGGACCCTTGCCAGCAAGTGAATCTGAATCTTTCCGTGTCGTGCATATACCTGGCCAAACAGGCCGCCCGGCACAGCCCGGCCCAGTCACGCCAAGGCATGGCCCATTTCTTTTCGGGCCGGCACGGCATGGAATTCATTTCGGGCCGTGTCGGTCCACGTGCCAGGCCATCGGCCCACAGCACGGCACGAATTACGCACGCCGTGCCGGGCCGGCCCGTTAACATTTAAATGGAGCAAAAATAGAGTTGAAATGTGGAGTTTTAGTGGGATTTGAACTTGGGTCTTTTAGTTTCTAGACAAGAGACTTACCACCAAGCCACTGATGGGTTGATGTTTGTATAGAAACTATATATATTTTAAATAAGTTCTTTTCGGACCGTGCCTAAATGGGCCATTTTCGTGCTTTACCGAGCCTAAGCATAAACGGGCCGTGCCCGTGCCACCCGTCAGGCCACCCCCTCGGCCCAAGTACGGCACGGCCCGAGGTTTCGTGTCGTGCTTAGGCCGTGCTTTTTCCGGACTATCGGCGGCCCAAAAGCACGACCCTGATGGCCAGCACTAGTCGTGCACCCGGAAGTTGGCAGTGGCAGCGTGGTTTTCCTTTTCCATCATCATCCAGGATCGACCGTCTAGTCGTATCCGCCGGAAACGCGCACGTTCCTGGACAAATAAAGGCGATGGCCACGGCCAGGGTTATAGTGCAAGCGTCAGAACAGGAGGTTGGAAGGTGGAGATAAGTAAGTGCATTCCAGCTAGCTATAGTTGTGCATCTCGACTGGGACAAACGGGCCGGCACGCGCAGCCCAGCTTGGAAAAGGCATGGCCCAGCAACAACTGAGCTCGTGCCGGCCGTGGCATGGTGCGTTCCCACAGCCCAAACCCACAACACGGGTTCCGACTCGTAAATTCCATATCTCCCCTTCCCACAGCTCAGTAGAGGAAGGCCCAATAGGCCGATAAAAAGAGGTGTAATTAAGGCTCGATCATATTAAAATTGCCTCTTTTATTTTAGTCTCACAAATCACTCTCATAATAAATTGAGTACTCCCTCCATATTAGAAATAAGATTGAATTGCACCGTGGGTCCCTAAACTTTTCTAGGATTCTCATCTAGGTCCATAAACTATTAAAACGTCCATCTAGGTCCTCAAACTATTTAAGACGCTAACTTTAGATCCAAAACCCTTCAACAAAGCAAATTTCCGCTGAGCATCAGCTCCAAGCCATATATTGGTGGTTGGCCAAAGCTGTGGTTCATCAAAACAGTCAAAATGGGGATGAACCAAAATCTCCGAGCACGTCAAAATGATGAGTAGGATGCAAAGAATACATTTTATAGCTAGGAACCTTAGGAGCTCACTGAAATATGGTATCCTATGTTTGAAAGAAGGTACAAAATATTAGAATGTCACCGAGAAGCTTCGTGGGAAGATAGACATCGAAGAGATATACGATGATGATAGATAGAATTCCGGCTTCAACAATAACATAGACCATCAAAATAAAAGTACACAACGTGCCCAACTTGTCATGGAGTAGATTGCGTGTGCAATGCAACAACGAGTCGGAACAGATCATGCGTATTTGCCTTGCTAAAGGGCTTTGGACCTAAGGTTAGCGTCTTAAATAGTTTGAGAACCCGGATGGGCGTTTTAATAGTTCATGGACTCAAATGAGAACTCTAGAAAAGTTTAAGGATCTACAATGCAATTCACTCTACAAATAAAATTCGTTTTAGCACTTTCAACACTTAGTCACAAAGCAATAACTTCACGTTCTCTCCCCGGATGACGCCGGCGCTGGTATTCCGAGACACTACACTCCCCGCCAACCAGGAAATAGGGAAAATTGCGAAAAATATAGAAATGCATCTCAAGAGAATCGAACCTGGGAGAGCTGGTAACCAGTGTGTACTCATGATATTATGAGAATGTTTGAGATGGTACCCTATTTATTATGGTCAAACATGGAAATTTTTCCTTGATTAAATACTCTTTGGTATGCTTAATGTTGTCCAAAACGAATTTTATTTCTAAGTATGGAGGGAGTATGTATAATGATCGGAACGAGTCAAAGAGAAGAAAATAAATTGAGTATGTATAATGATTGCAAAGAGAAGGATTGAGTATGCATAATGATTGATTTCTTCTGCATTGTAGGGAGGGGAGGGGGCTTGTGCTCCTTCTCTGGAAAGAGTTTGGTGTCATACCAATGTCCATGCATGGATGGTCGGCCCATGGTTGTTGACCCACTTGCTTTTGCGTAATCATGTGATAGTAGTATACCTCTTGTATGTGTCGGCTTCAATTCTGATATATCAAATAGGGTGCAGTTTGTGTACCAAAGAAAAGATTTCATTCATATCATATCGCAAAATCAAATTTAAGTGAAACACAATACACAATATTGTATATGGATATTTAGCTGCAACACATTAAAGCAACTCTTCAAATTCACAAACTTGTCTCACATAATTTCTCGAATTGTATAGTGTGTTGTATCTAAAGTCACATTTTTGGATTGTTCTACCAAATTGAAATTTGATCTTCAGATCGGATTGAAAATTCCAAGATAAGTTTGATTCCATTTGAAAATTTGTTGAACTTGATTTATTTCTATTGAGTTGCATGCAACAACCAATTTAGCCAAAAGCCTAAGATGATGAGAGGAAAGGTGGACAATTCACGTATACTCCAACAATTTCGATGGTCGAAGTCATGTACAGATTAGCTTAAACTGCTCTAGTTATATACTGAAAGGTTTAGCCAATGATGCGGCTCTATTTGCCTGCTGCTGCTGGTCACTGTGGACAGAGAGAAACCGAAGACGACATGGCAACGAAAGCTGGAGTCTGTTTGTAGCTGCTAAATTTGTTGCTAAGATGGTAGAAGATGTGCTGCAGATCAATCATAAGGAGGAGAAAATCTGTCGAAGGGAGAAGTCCAAGTGAAAGCCTCTGCACATGGGTTATTGAAACTTAACACTGATGGTGCGTTCAATGCGACTACCTTCAAAGGAGGAATCGGGGCAGTACTCAGAGACCCGAATGGCACATTGATTAGAGCCATGTCCTGCTGGCACGAGGACCTTTAAGATGGCCTAATCACAGAAGCATTGGCAGTCCGGGATGGGCTGAGAATGGCGAAGGATGTTGGTGCAAGATAAATTGTCGTGGAGCTGGACAACATCTCACTTGTGAATTTGCTAAAAACACCAGACGGAGCGCGATCAGTTATAGTGAGTATTTGGCATGATGTCAACGAGCTTAGCAGGTCTTTTGAGGTTTTATCTTTTAGTCATATAAACCGGGAAGCAAATGGTGCAGCTCATTGTTGTGCAAAGTTTGCTACACCAGATAATATGGTCTGTACTTGGGGCAGTAGCAATCCAAATCTCCTGTCAGAAGTACTCCAATATGATTGTAATCCTGCCTGTAACATAAGCTCGAGTGACTTGCCCTAATATATATATATATATATATATATATATATATATATATATATATATAGGGCAGCGCTAAATCACACCCAGGGTGTGATATATTATATCACTTCCACTAGCCAAGTAGGCAGATTCCTGCCTGTGTGGCACCTGGTAAACGCCATGTAGGAAGACAGTATTTAACCGGACCTTTTTTTCCTCCAGTTGTCTCCCGTTTTTCTCCAGGCTGATTGATTGCCGTATTTTATTCACCCCGCTAATTGGACACATAATGGGATCAGGCTTCATTAAAAAATGGAAGGTGAAGACCCAGCCATGCATGCGGCTGATATAATCTCCCGTGAGGATAAAAACTGGTAACATATTATGAGAATATGTTGAGTATTTTGAGGAGCTAGCTATTATATGTAATTTGGTTATCACCCTGTATTTTTTTTGTATATAAAAGCTGACATCTCTAAGCACAAAAAGTGAACTCATTTGCACGTAGCAGCTAGATTCTTTTAGCTTTTGAGAAATGCGTAGATCTGTGCCATAAAAACAAAATGCCAGATATGCGGCGTATCTGAAGTACCTCATAGCTAAGCACACTTTTGTAATCATAAAATGGAAAATGTAGAGTGCATCTGATCACATATTCTTTTAATTTTACGATTAGAGAAGAGAGACCAAACCTACTCTTTTTTATTATTATTTTCTTGGTGCTTACAAATGCTAGATATCTTTTTAAGAACCATGGAATCACAATATGCTGAATTGGGTCATAAATTGTTTCTATGGCGGATTGAACATATATTGTATAAGAATTTCTATTTTTGTGATCAATGATACAATTTTCTGATCTAGGTTGAAGGTAGTGAAATATAGTCTAGGATAACCATGAGAACTCGACCATTTGCTACTTTGGTAGAAATATTTTGGTGTGTGTGTGTTTGTTTTTCTTATTTGTAAGCATAAAACCATGACTATTTGCTACTTGATTACCTTCATACTAGTAATACAAATAAGGAAATTAAATAAAAACATTTATTGCATTGGCAAACTTCGTTTCCACATAATAATGATATTATTGCAAATTTCACTCGTTAAATTTTGCTAATCCAGGATGTATCTGGTGAACCATAAAAGCCTTGGGAATTTGCAACATCGACAGAAAACAGTATTGTGTCTTACCATTAAAATATCTATTTTTTGCTGTATAGTAAATAGTGTTGTATGTGACCATAAAAAACATCGGCTATTCCATTTACTATATTAGCATTTGATAGTAAATATTATTTTCTACATACTAATAACATGATTTTATCACATATTCCACTTTCTCTTGCAATTTGTCAATGTAAAATGAAGCTGGATACCCATAAAAAACTTAATTACTTATCCTGGATAGTAAACATCAGTGTGTATGACATTATATATTATGTAACCATAGTACCTTGGTCACCAATAATAATGTACAAGATTAGCTTTAAAAAAAATTAGCTCAAACTGAATGAAATTTTTCAAAATCCACATTCTCGTGTAATGGGACAATTTTGAATGAAGTTGGTTAACCGTAAAAACTTCTATTATTTGCTCATTGATTAATGTGATGTATACAGTATTTTCTAAGAATGTAACCATAGTACCTTCACCGCAAATAGTTTTATGTTTGATCACAAGAGTATACATATTCAGGAACTACTATTGTATTTGTATACATGAGTGAAAAATAATGACATGCATTAACACACAATCCATGAACGTCTGCTATTGTCTAGTTCATCATGAAGTTGACCAACCATAAAAACCTAGACTATATGGTACTGGACTAGCCTGAAAGCAAACAGTCTTTATTATTAAACATAATATTTTTTTCTCAAAAATTGCTTGCTAAGAATTAATATTGTGCTCAGAATGAAAGTATAAACAATAGGGGTGGGCTTGTTTCCTAGTTGCAAATAGTCAAAAAAAAATTAAGGAGAAATTCACTTTTGTTGTTGCTTACTTTGCCTTCTGATAGTATAATGCCATTTGAACATAAAGACGGTATATTTAGTCATAAATTTTACATTTCATAGGCCTTTATAAACGAATCGTATTCACAAAACTAGTGCACTATTTGTGATTTCATTGTGTCATTATTGCAACAAAAGAGAATCGCCACACTCGAAATGCACATTTGAGTTTTGGAAATACATCAAGAGATTAGCATAATCTTTCAAGAGAAAATTTAGTGCCCATAAAAATCTTCCAACATACAAGTATTCTAGTGCTCCTACAATTTTAGGAAGCTAGCATCTGGCCAACTGCCAATTTGCCAACAGCCTCGTCTTGAGCGTCCAATACCATTTCCCTGATATCCAGTTTAGACTTCTTTTCTTTGGCCTCTCAGCATATGTGTGATATAATCTGCAGACCAACAGATTTTGTGATCAGGTCATTTTTCTGCTCACACTAAACTTCATATTTCCAAAAAATAAGTACAGTAGAATCTTCAAATACTATTCATGATCTGACAATTGAGAATGAATTTAATCAAGCATAAAAACTTTGTCTATTTTTTGCTGTTTGATCAAGCTCTAGTAGCTAATTTTTCAAATCATATTGTAACCGATATACCTTGATAGCAAAAAAAAAAGACACGGACATGCATGATTGTAAAATGCTATAATATTTACGATTATATGAAAAATATTATTATTGAAAACAACAATTTCTTATGACCTGGTGGAATTTAACTATTAACAGACACAAACTATCGTGATAGGAAAAATAGTTTCATGTAACTGATGGACAGAATTTAGACCCATAACGACATGTCCACGATGATAATTTTTTGTTGGAATTTGCAGTAGCTATTTTCGCAACTCGCTTGTTCCATTACGATTTTACGTTGCTGGAAGATGTTGTGATTTAGTTAGGATTTTACTCTTATGCTAGTCACGAAATAATCTGGTGCACATCGAATAAGCACTAGCGTACATGGATTCAATTATGCTATGGAATATAATAATTACAGCTGATTGGAAACAACACATCTCAATCTAATATATATGGGAGATAAAAATTCGCTGTCTATCATAATCTTCCTACATGCATATAAAATTGCATGACATTTTATTTTTAATCGAAGCAAAATAAGGAATATGTATAGGGCCTTTCTTCGTGTGTCTGGAAGCTTGCGTTGCTGCTTTTCCTTTTCGATTCGATTTGTGGCCGCCGCCTACGGCTGCATGCGCCTGCCATACTGGATGATTAGAGGCATGAGTAGTCTTGATTGGCTTCGTGTCTACCAGATCCGTGGATAGTGTGTGAAGCTCTCTTCCTGGTAATGCTCAGATCGGGATTCTGAATCCTCTTGACTGAAGAGAACACATTTCATGATTGTCAATCAAAGAAACATTTAGATCAGGACAATAAAGACGAATCGAACAAGTACGTACAAAAATATAACAACGCATCAGGATCCGGCACTTCTCGCGATGAGTCGTCAGATAGCCGATACTTCTTGTTTTGCTTCTTCATAGAGCCCTTTTTGTAGTTCGACAAGGATCGTCTATGTCCAGAGCCATCTAGAGACAAATAAGAATTAATCGTTAAATAATTGAGATTCTAGCAGAAGACACAAATACAGCATGGCCGCATACTACACATTGCGTACCGTCGTTGTTCAGATCGGAGAGGAAGGCAACCAGAGTCGCTGCCAGGCAAGACGGCGGAGAAGAATGCCATGGCAATAGAAAATATGGAATGCGACATGCATTCTCCTTGGGATGGAATCAAGGACGAGGAAACCACGTTGTTATATGGTTGAAATATAACATGCTCACTAAATACTCATAATTGTACGAGTAATGGACGTGTATTAAACCGCACAATTAACCAGATTTATTTAATTGTCTGATTTTTATCAACATGTGTGGCCGCGTGGGCACACCAATGGTTTGGGCTGGGTTGGGTGTGTGACATGGCTGATGAGTTGGCTGGGGAGTGGAGTATTATATCACTCCCAGGAAGTGATATAGTACTACTATATATATATATATATATATATATATATATATATATATATATATATATATATATATATATATATATATATATATATATATATATATATATATATATATATATATATATATAAAAATTTTTGTACTCACCGTGCTAGGGCTGAATCTCGAAAAAAAAAGAAAAGAACACGCGATGAGGAAGCGGTCATCAGCGCCTGCTCCTGTCAACGGAAATAAGGTGCGATGTGTCCCATGGCTTGGGCGTGGGGGCCTGACGGGACGCGCTGCAAATTATGTTACTCACTCGATTGGGAGCGCTTGCTGCACGGCTGGCCAAAACCATGCCACGGAAACGTCGGATCCGCAGGAGAAATTAAGGAAACCGGTCCCGGACAAATATCACAGTGGGGACGAATAGTACACGGCGAGAGTTAAGCGCAGAAGGGCGTTGGCGGCTGGGAGAGAAGAGTGTGTGTGCGTGGTCGCCTCGCCGCCATGGAGGTTGAGCAGAAAGTGCACGCGTTTCCGGCACAGCTGTACTGCCGCCCTTGGAGTTGGAGGTCTGGTACGACCACCAACCGGGTCGGAGAAAACAGTCCTCGATCAGGCAGGCAGGACAGTGGATCGGTCTCTTGTGTTGCGTGCGCACATGGATGCACCTGTGGTCTTTTGCTCTGCGTATACAGACATATCCTGATCCGTGTCGTAACTTGCGTCTGGATCTTTAAGAGCAGACAGATGTCCTTGCGTGCGTGTCGGGCTTGAGGAACGTCGTCGGTGGATCTTAACCGCGGCTGGACCGGACGCAGTTGTTGCTAGTACGTTTCCACACACCGCAACTGGCAGTTTCTTTGTGGTGGCCATCATTTGCTGGACCGTTTCTTTGTGACCACCAGCTTCATTTGGGTAACTGGATTATTGCGTGCTAGTATCTCCTTGTAACATTTCAGGAGGGTATATGTGTCGGTGGATCTCACATGGCAACCGATGCCAGTGATAACGCGGTCCTCCGCATGCAGTACATTGGACAGAACGACCACATCATTTTGCTAGAACCGTTTCTTTAGGATCATTCACTCAATAACTGGTCCTTGTAGTTAACATTTGCATTTGATGAAATCTGCTCGCAGCATTTCGCTACTCATTCGCCTAAACATGCTGCAGGAATGGCAAATGCGTGTCGGCCGTCCCTCCCCGGAATCATCATATCATCGCTGGCGGAACGTGAGGTCTGCCGTTTGCGGCATATTTGTCCGTGCCTAGGCCAGACAAAGTAGCACGGGAGGGAAGGGACGACACACGACATGTGCCCGGCCGTCGTATGAACAGCCAGCTAGATCGCCAGAATTCCAGCTGGATCAACACTTTTTTTTTCCGAGCCGGCCACCACACCCCCATTGTGGCCTACAGTATATAGGAGCAGACTGAGGCCGTGATACTGTTCACCCTTCGTCCAGGTGCAGCAGCCACCAGGAGAAGAGGCCGCCGCGCCGAGAAGGGAGGATGCCGGGTGTTGCCGCAATGGCATCCTCGTTCCGGGTGCTCTCCCTATTACTAGTCTGCTTCGTGTCTTGTGCTCGGGCTGCCGCCGTGTCGCGCGGGCCGATCGGCACCAACGGCAAGAACTACACCAAGGTGTGCGACGCGACGCGCTTCTCCGCGCTGGGGTTGGACATGTCGTCGTTCCGCTACTGCGACGCGTCGTTGCCGTACGCCGCGCGCGTGCAGGACCTGGTGGGCCGGCTGAGCCTGGAGGAGAAGGTCGCGAACCTGGGCGACCAGGGCCAGGGCGCGGCCCGGGTGGGCCTGCCGGCGTACAAGTGGTGGGGCGAGGCCCTGCACGGCGTGTCGGACACGGGGCCCAAGGGCACCTGGTTCGGCGACGTGGTCCCCGGCGCCACCAGCTTCCCGCTGGTGCTCAACAGCGCGGCGGCCTTGAACGAGTCGCTGTGGCTGGCCATCGGCGGCGCCGTGTCGACGGAGGTGCGCGCCATGTACAACCTGGGGCACGCGGAGCTCACCTACTGGAGCCCCAACATCAACGTGGTCCGCGACCCGCGGTGGGGCCGCGCCTCCGAGACCCCCGGCGAGGACCCCTTCCTCGTCGCGCGCTACGCCGTCAACTTCGTCCGCGGCATGCAGGACATCCCTCCTGGCGGCGGCGCCACCGCCTCCTCCGGCGACCCGTTCGCGCGGCGGATCAAGGTGTCCAGCTGCTGCAAGCACTTCACGGCGTACGACGTGGACCGGTGGCTCGACGCGGACCGGCTCACCTTCGACGCGCGCGTCACGGACCGCGACCTCACCGAGACCTTCAACCGCCCCTTCGAGGCCTGCATCCGCGAGGGCGACGCCAGCTGCGTCATGTGCTCCTACAACCGCGTGAACGGCGTGCCCGCCTGCGCCGACCACCGCCTGCTCACGCAGACGGTCCGCCAGCGCTGGCAGCTGCACGGGTACATCGTCTCCGACTGCGACTCGGTGCGCGTCATGGTGCGCGACGCCCGGTGGCTCAACCTCACCGGCGCCGAGGCCGCCGCCGCCGCCATGAAGGCCGGCCTCGACCTCGACTGCGGCATGTTCTGGGAGGGCGCGCAGGACTTCTTCACCGCGTACGCCGGCGACGCCGTCAGGCAGGGCAAGCTCGCCGAGGCGGACGTCGACGACGCCTTGGGGAACAACTACCTCACGCTCATGCGCCTCGGCTTCTTCGACGGCGCGCCCGAGTTCGAGGGGCTCGGGGTCACGGACGTGTGCAGCGCCGGGCACACGGAGCTCGCGGCGGACGCGGCCAGGCAGGGCATGGTGCTGCTCAAGAACGACGCCGGCCGGCTGCCGCTCCGCGCCGGGAAGGGAGGCATCGCTTCGGTGGCCTTGGTCGGGCTGTTGCAGCACATCAATGCCACCGACGTCATGCTCGGAGACTACAGAGGCAGGCCGTGCAGCGTCGTGACGCCGTACGACGCCATACGCAAGGCGGTCACCACGCACCTGTACGCGTGCGACGGCGGCGCGTGCGCCACGCCCGCGCTGCCCACCGCCGACGCCACCGTCGTGATCGCAGGCCTCAACATGAGCGTGGAGCGCGAGAGCAACGACAGGGAGGACCTGCTCCTCCCCTGGGACCAGGCCGCCTGGATCACCGCCGTCGCCAAGGCGTCCCCGCGCCCCATCACCCTCGTCATCATGTCCGCCGGCGGCGTCGACGTCTCCTTCGCGCAGGCCGACCCCAACGTCGGCGCCATCCTCTGGGCCGGGTACCCCGGCGAGCGCGGCGGCGTGGCCATCGCCGACGTGCTCTTCGGCAGCCACAACCCGGCGGGGCGCCTCCCGCTCACCTGGTTCCGGAACGCGTACGTCGCCAAGATCCCCATGACGACCATGGCGCTCCGGCCCGACGCGCAGCACGGCTACCCGGGCCGGACCTACAAGTTCTACGACGGACCCGACGTGCTCTACCCGTTCG
Source organism: Chloris gayana (assembly GCA_031894775.1). Classification (NCBI taxonomy): domain Eukaryota; kingdom Viridiplantae; phylum Streptophyta; class Magnoliopsida; order Poales; family Poaceae; genus Chloris; species Chloris gayana. The sequence goes on from JAUNZO010002534.1 coordinate 102,538, forward strand.
GCCACGGGCTCAGCTACACCAACTTCACCTACACCTCCGCCACCAGCGCCACGTCGGTCAACGTCAAGGTCAACGACTGGGACCACTGCAAGGCCGTCACGTACAGGTCGGGGGTGCAGGCGCCGGCGTGCCCGGCCGTCGACGTGGCGGCGCACGCGTGCGACGAGGCCGTGCGCTTCACCGTCACCGTGGCGAACGCCGGCGGGGTGGACGGCGGCCACGTGGTGGCGGTCTACACGGCGCCGCCGCCCGAGGTGGACGACGCGCCCATCAAGCAGCTCGTGGCGTTCCGGCGGGTGTTCGTGCCCGCCGGCGGCGCCGTCGACGTGGCGTTCGACCTCAACGTGTGCAAGGCGTTCGGGATCGTCGAGAGCACCGCGTACACCGTCGTGCCCGCGGGGACCAGCACGGTGCTCGTCGGAGGAGGCGGCGCGGCGTCGCTGTCGTTCCCGGTCAAGATCGGCCTGGCAGTGTCGTCTTAATTAGACGGTCCATTCTTTCCCAATCATTAGGGAGTTCATCATTGGTTCGTTTTACTGAGGGTAGTACAAACGATTGAGTCTAGCGAGCAAAAGTCATACCGGTACTAAGCAAGTGTAATTACTTCATTACACACTGCTGTAAAAAACAGGATCTGGTCCATAACATCAACAGATGCTCTCACTAATGATTCGGTGAGAGATAGTACTCTGGTTCGTGGAGATACAAACGCGTGAAGTATCTTTCCCAATAGCCATGGCCCATGGGTGGCTCGTGACTTTTTAAGTTGTAACATTGTGAGCTTTACATGGCTGCTCACGTGACACTCTTCACTTGCTCAGAATATAATTTGGTCCCAACCAGGGATATCCTGACAATCATATCTGTTCTGCACTATATAGGTCCCATTTCTGCTCTGGGTTCCATTTGTAGTACTGTAGGCTCTGTTTCCGGCAGCGTATTTACTATGCTCAGGATTAGAAAAATGATGTTATATGTTTCATGACACCTTCTTAAATATGTTTATTTTTGTTGCTAGTCAGAGTATTTTTAAACCTCTAAAATCTGAATACAAATGTAATATTTGTTCGCGTGTACAAATATCAAAACCTTCAACTCACACGACACACCACAAACCTACATCTATATGCAGAGAAAACAACCATGTCCTTCCAGAGATCAATAGGATTCTCTAAATCCGGTGTGCGACGAGGAGCGTCGCTTTCCCTTTGTGTCACCAAGCGTGAGAGGTACGTTGGTTACATGCAGAAAACTAGTCGGTTACAAGATTTACATATTTAGAAACTCTATCTCTAAGCTTCCTTATTAATTCGAGTCATACTCGATCGATCTTGTACTTTTCTTGAAGACTAAGTCGGTCTTGTTGTCCGCCTCTGTTTTCATACCGGTATATGGAACATTCTAGTATCTTGTATTGGTCGGACTCCCCCTGTGGGCCCTCCCGACCGGTCATACGTCTTCAATATGCCACAATGTCCTTGACAAATCATTCTTCTAATCAATGTATACCCATAAGGTAAGTCTACGACACCGGAGCTCGGAGACGATGAGCAGTGGCAACCTGGAGGAGAAGTGAGCATATGCTGCATTGTGCCGGTAGGGGAAACATCCCAAGACTATTAATACTTGCTACAACCCGTGAGGGAGGAGGGGGGGGGGGGGAGGGGTCTTCCCTCTCCTTCTCACCGCCTGTGAGGCTGCCGGAGGGATGTGAGGAGGGGGCCCGGAGGCGGTGGCGGAGTAGGAACCCTAGACGAGCTTGCGCTTTTTCATCGCTTTGGTTTCTTTTGGAATAGGGGGCGAGCTATGTTAGGCAGCCGTTAGAGGAAGAAGAAAGAAGTGATGACTTGCTGACTTGTGGATTTGTTGGGCTAAAAGAGGAAGAGGCAGTAACATGGGCTCCGGTTAGGGTTAGCATAACTGTTCAAACCGACAAAACCATTCGGTAGACCGTTCAAATGGTAAAATCAAATTTAAACAAATTTTGACCTGTTTTGTCCTCGGTAAACCGAGCGGTTTCACCGGTCACCACTTGGTTTTACCGGTTTTCCGACAACAACTCACTCAAAATCTAGATAAATAAAAACAATGAAAAGTGAAAAGGAAAAAAATGAAGTTTTAGAATGGCCCTTATATATTATTTGCAACAATATTAACCACATACAAAACATATATAATCCATACAATAGACTTGAAAACCACCATGCATATGTAATCCATACAACATGTGTTTAAAATTAGAAAAATTTAAATTATCCAATGAACACAAGATTTTTCAGAAAATAAATTATACAAGACACTATGTTTCAAACATTCTGCATAATAAGGCTGAAGAAAAGGATAAGGTAGGTTTGTTTGTTTTTTTCTATTTCTTTTCTTCATCATTTATTCCTCGATTGTTTTGACCACTCAAAGATACTAGTTCTCATAAACTTCTTTCACCAAAAATGTCCATTTCTCATCTAGTTGTTTTACAATTTTTTTATAAAATTATTTCAAAATTTTAAAATATAACTTTCAACCAACGGAAAACCGGTTGTTCGATGAAACCGGACCGACCCGATTCGATCGGTAACCGGGTGGTTACGGACGGTTTCTAAAACCATTCGGTTGAGGCTTTTGGTCCATTTAGAGGGTTTAGGTATTTCTAAATGATCATTTTCAGTTTTGTAAAGCAATTAAAAATAAAATCAAATTATAATGGAATGATAAAACTTTTAGGAGTTCCGAGATCTGCTAAAGTGCTTTTATTTTCTCTTAATTGTTTCTGACAAATCGAAATAAATACGTTCTTTTATTTCATGAATACAAAACAAAGACGTGGAAATTTTCAGTTCTTCCGAATGGTAAAATCAAATTTATACAAATTTTTACCTGTTTTGCCCTAGGTAACCGAGCGGTTTCACCAGTCACCACTTAGTTTTACCGGTTTCCTTACGACAACTCACTCAAAATGTAGATAAATAAAAACAATGAAAAGTGAAAAGGAAAAAATTGAAATTCTGAATAACCCTTATATATTATTTGCAAAAATATTAACCACATACAAAGCACATATAATCAATACAATAGACATGAAAACCACAATGCATATGTAATCCATACAACATGTGTTTAAATCCATAAAAATTTAAACCATCCAATAAACACAAGATTTTTTAGAAAATAGATTATACAAGACACACTATGATTCAAACATTCTGCATAATAAGGATGAAGAAGAGGATAAGGTAGGTTGATTTGTTTTTCTATTTTTTGTATAAAATGATTTCAAAATTTAAAAAATAGAAATTTCACCCAACAGAAAACCGGTTGTCCGATGAAACCGGACCGACCCGGTTCGGTCGGTAATCGCGATAACCGGGTGGTTACGGACGGTTTCTAAAACCATCGCTCCAGTTGAGGCTTTTGGTCCATTTAGAGGGTTTAGGTATTTCCAAATGATCATTTTTCAGTTTTGTAAAGCAATTAAAAATAAAATCGAATTATAATGGAACGATAAAACTTTTAGGAGTTTCTAAAATGGTTTTATTTTTTTCTTAATTATTTCTGACAAATCAAATTAAATACATTCTTTTATTTCATGAATACAAAACAAAGACGTGGAAATTTTCAGTTCTTCTAAATGAACAAAAGATTTTATTTCAAAAGAATAAGTTAAACAATACAATAAAATCATTTTAAATGCAATTATTAGTTGGAATAATGGAAAATATCTTAAGTTTTTTTTATAAATGTTGCATTTTTTGTCGAAAAAGCTTGCATCCCAAAAAGAAAGTTTTGTGTGTGAAAAATATAGGGAACGACTATAAAGTGAATGTAATAAACCTTACCAACAGTGTGTCGGGACTAGAGATAGGGGTATGTGCTCGTGTTTAAAAACCACAGCCCAGAAATTAATGAGGCTCTTATTTAGTGGCTCATGTGGATAAGGGGTGGGAAATTAGCGGAGTGACAGGATTTAACAATTTTACGTGTGAGACGAGGAGAAAAGGGGTAAAATAGACAATCGAGGCGAACTTGACAGCATTTCATCTTTGTTGTTCCATTAGTTGGACACATGACAGAGCTTTACATCAATATCTCCGATGTATCTCTAGATCCTGTCCCATGGAACATTGTAGAACCATCCATGAAGATTCAGGTCAGTTGTCGGGGCCTTCGCAGCTAGCAGAACGCCTGGAAGGCACGCCGAGAAGGCGGTTCTGCGCGAGGCTCATGATGATCCAGAGGAAGGCAACGGCGGCGGCCCAGATGAGGATGTCCATCAACAGGTGCGTCCTCGGCTGCGACATGACGAATGTGAGCACGAGGCTGGAGCAGGCCACCGCGAAGGACCAGCGCACGTGGCGCGAGTCCACGGGCATCCACAGCAGCAGGCTCATCGTCATGACCATCGAGCTCGCGAACCCGAGCCAGCTCGCCAGCATGAACAAATAGTACCTGCCAATGAATGAAGTAAATTAAAAGGTGGTGACGAACGAACTGATGATGATCAACTTCACTCTACACACTTCTAGAGTCCAAGGCCAAGGTACCTTGGGCGGTCGAGGTCGCGCAAGATGGAGTCGCCGGCCAGGTGCAGGAGCTTGCCTTCCTTGTCCCACTGCGAATCCTGCCAGCGGCCGCCGGGGATGCTGGTGCCGAGTTGGTAGGCGAGCGACAGCGTGGCCACCATGAGCATCGAGTTGCGGTCGGGCAAGCGCCACGGGAGCAGCTCCTGCTGTCGGCCGATGTTGGTGGCGTGCAGGGAAGTGAGCGCCATGATCAGCATGCCCGCCGCAGCCAACGGGGAGCTGCTGCCCGCGCGCCTGTCGACCTGCTGCTGCATACCGCCGAGGCCCATCTCCGGGTCGCCCGCCGGCTCTCCGTGCGCTTGTTGTACTACGCGTAGCTGATCATCCATGCCGCTCACACGCTGCTACCTGTGCTACCAAGATACCGCTATGCAGCTAGTAGTAGCCTCGCTCGGCGTTGGGTGACGAGAACAAGGACGTAGCAAATGTTTATATAGAATGCTTCGCAACAAAGAGAAGGATCCGGGTCAAGGTCAATGCTCATGTCTTTCTTTCCCCGTCTTGTGCTATAACCGCGTCTCGCATCTGTACCAACTACAATATGGTTTACTGGTTGACCCAAGTCAAGGTATATGTACTCCCGTTAGTTCTAGAATTCAAGTCCTTCCGGTAAATTCCGTGAAATTTCAACCATCCAAAAGTTTATCCTTTGCGCACTGCCAAAAAAAAAGTTTTCGCCATTGGAAAACGAACTCAAGCCCTCGAGGTTTCAACTGCTAGCCAGTCAGGTTGAAGGACACTCTTGAGTATGTTGTTGATCAAATATTAATATCCGTAGAGCACCTTATTTTGTAAACCGTAACACACTAATCAACTATAACTTTTTTCATGGAGTATTCAAAGATTTTTATATCGAATCCATATAGATCCACAAGAGATCCAAGTGAAAACAACCCATAGCTTAGTTGATGAGAACACGATGATTAAGGAGACTTTACCGATCGGTGCATACATATATACTCCCTCACACATATATATACAAGCAATAGAGCAAATCTCTCTCTCTCTCTCTCTCTCTCTCTCTCTCTCTCACACACACACGCGCACGCGCGCTGCGCACGCACACACACACACACCGGCGTCGTCCTCTCCCAGCGCGAGTGGCCTCCCTCTTCCCTAGAGATGGCAACTACTCCATGTAGCGTAGGGTTCGGATTTGGTGTCCCCACTCAAGGAAACGGTTGATCTGGCAGTGGGTAGGCACGACCAATGCGCATTGGTCATGGGGCCCAACAACAAGTGGGTGTGGATCTGGCCGGCTGTGTACTACCTCTTGTTTTTCGTTGATGCCGGGTTGTGCCCCTCTCCCTCTCTATGTTGGCGAGCGGATTCGTCTAGGTGTTGTGGTGGGGGTGGGGGGGGGGGAGTTCCTACTTGCGAGGGGTAAATCTGGCAAGAGTGGGGTGGTGGCGTATAGATCCGATGACAGTGATGACTTGTAGGGTGGGACCTAGTGTCAGCCTATACGGGTGGGTACTGGGCTACCACCCTTTTTGTGTCAGCCTATGGCAATGGTGGACCATGTCTACCACTTTGACCCTTTTTACAGCCTTTTTAAATAAAAAATGCGGACATCAATCCACCACTAAGAATAAGCATGATTAGTCATGAGTCTCAGTCGCAGATTTCATGTGATCCACTGAGGTTCCACCACTAAAAATTATTTTTGTAGTAGTGAATGATGATTTTCTCTATCTAGGAGCTGATCATAATGGGGAGATTGCTTTGTTCTTTAAGGGAGCAAAGGCAATGGGACAACAGTGAACACGAGATTGGCAACGATAGGCTTTCGGGCTAGATGATGCAACGACTTCTATGCCTTAAGATGGCGTCAAGGTTTTGTAGTGTCCCCTCCGCTTAGCTTCCCGCTTCCATGGCAAGGAGGTGAGTAGCTTTGTGCTGTGGGTCAAAGTTGGCGGCAACAAGATTATCCCTCTTCGATATGATGATGGTTCTTTACGACAACTTGGATCATGGTCGGCAGTAGGTCATCTCCCTCCTCAATCCCGTCGGTTCTTCTCCTCCTCCGCGTGGATCCTTCCTCATTTTTCAGTAGTCCTCTGTATCCCAATATGAGCTATCATTAGTCTTTTTCTAGCGACCGGACGTTTGATGTATCCTGTAGCTTCACTGATGTTTCATGTATTTTCTTTTTGCAGCATGCATCAGAGAAGTGGTGTTGAAGATATGTAAAAAGGTTTAGACATTTTATTTGTCTTTTAATGGTCTTTTTATAATCTTGATGTAAGGGGTCTGTATATTTTCCATATTTTAACACAGTTTATTTAACATCATCTACAATGGTAAAAAGAAATATGCAACTTCTACGAGCATGATCACATATAGTGTGACCGGAAGGACGAGGTGTAAATTGCCTAATCAAACACAAGCTTAAGGGCCAAGATACAAGGTAGGACCACCCGGAGTCCACTCTTGGGTCAAGCAAGCGTGAACTTGTAGATATGCCAGAAATCCTTTTGGCCGTGAAGTCATCTGTAGCAGGTGAGTGAAAACGCGGGAGATGTAAAAGTATGGACGCCACTTATCCTTGTAATGATGAGTACCTTGACTTCAGTCAACCACTAGCCCCGTAGGTAGGTACAGATGACGCGGTTACAGCACATGATAGGAAAAGAACATCGGCATCGACCTCTTTGCGAGCTTTCTACATAAACTATTTTTTTGGAGTCCTTGTTCTCTTCACCCAAGGTCCAGTCTTCACTAGTATTCCCTTTTATTTCATAGTGGCATCATTTTATTATCATAAAGTTTGATCCTTTGATTTTGAAGAGCGACATGTCACCTAGAGAGAGTATTGGATTAATGAACGAAATGGATATTCTCAACGCAAAGATTTATTTTACGGTTTTCATATGTTGCTATATATCAATTGCATCATCTAAATGATCAATAAGAATAGATGAACGTATGAAGATGAAAGATAAACTCTCTTAATGGAGTTTCATTTCATTTTCAAAGTTCGGTAAACCTCATTTTTTGTCTCTACAAAAGGCATTCCTCATTTTTTTCATTAATTTTATAACATATTTTGTTTCTGACTAGGCAACATATCGTCTAATAAGAATGAGTTCTATATGAAAGAAACGTTAAGGATGGCTGAGAAAAACAAGTACAACTCCTCCTGGTACTTGAAAAGAAAATAACAGTGATCCTTCTACGTTTATTTAACTTGCTATTTTACAAGACATGTGTTGGGAATCTAAAATAGTTTCATGCCTAATTTCCTGGACATCATCCATGCATGTGCTGAATTATCTACTAGTACAAATGAGTAGTCTGTACCTATGTCGATGGGCCTTTGCCGAGTGCGGCACTCGGCAAATGTTGTGCCAAGAGTTTTTGGTGTTTTCCGTAGTGAGGAGCAACCACCTCTCGCGTGGTGTCTGCTGCGCCGGCAGCTCTTTCTGCCGTTCGATCAACATGCATCTTCTCCGTGTATGATCAAATAAAGGCTCACGAGGAGGAGGGATAATTGCTTCGAACAAACACAACCTGCTTAAAGACGAAGGTAGAGAGGGGGACAACCCGGAGTCCACTCCTGGGTCAAGCGGCAAGACTTGTTGATGTCTCAAGTCCTCCACCGCCGTCAAGTCATCTATGGCCGGTGACTAAAAAGGATTTAATTATACTTACATTATTGTGAGTGCTACTCCACGAAGGCCACTTTTTCGTGGTAATAAGTGCCTTGACTTGGGTCAACCAGTAGCCCTGTACAGATGGCAGACGCGGTTAGAGCGCACGGCGGGGAAAGAAAAGAAGAAATCGCGCATTGACCTTGACCCGGATGGCTTTTTCTATCTATTAATAGGGTACCTTGTTCTCGTCACCCAGCCAGCATCGAGCCTTCACAGAGCGGCGGTTTCTTCGCGCATGGATAAGCCGCACGAGCAATCAGACGGCAACCTGATGGAGGTTAGCCTCGGAGGGGCGCACCCGGCGGTGCCGCAGCAGCTCGTGGGCAAGGACTCCAGCGGCACGCTGCTGGTGGTGGCCGCGCTGATCACCGCCCTCACCTACCAGCTCGGCACCAACATCCCCGGCGGCTACTGGCAGGAGTCGCAGTCCAAGGGCGGCGTGGTGCTGCACCAGGCCGGCGATCCCGTCTTGCGCGACCTCAACCGGTGCAGGTACGTATGCCCAGCCATGGCCTAATAGTCTGCTACCGCGCCCACCATCTCCTGAGATCACCGAGACCTTCGCAGGTACTGGTCATTCATGGTGTCGACCTGGATCGGGTTCGCGAGCTCGATGGTGATGACGTTGAGCCTGCTGCTGCAGATGGCCGCGGACTCGCGCCACGTGCGCTGGTCCTTCGCAGTGGCCTTCTCCTGCCTCGTGCTCACCTTCGCGGTATCGCAGCCGAGGACGCACCTGCCGCCGCACATCCTCATCGTTACCGCCGTCGGTGCCTTCCTCTGCGTCGCCGTCAGCCGCCGGAGCTCCGCGTGCTCTGCTCCTGCCAGTGGCCGCGATAAGAGAACTGAAGAAATAAAGCACTGAGGGATCTTTATTTCTCTCTTCTTCTTCTTTTACCAGAACTGGTTTCTCTCTCTTCCCTTTGGTAGTTGATCAGTTGTGCTAAATTCCTCTGGGAGTCAGAATTAGATAAAAGGATTAGATGTACTCTTCACATGCAAGCTGTTGCAGTCACGGAAACCATCCTCTGCTTCAGCACCTCTACCAGCACTGCGTCCATGTCTAGGTCCAGATTGGCACATCTTGTGTGAATCTCCACTTATGTCCATGTTATTGAAAAAAAAGATGATACCCTTCCTTTTTTTTGCAAGCTTAAACTGGGTATCTTGTTGCTGAAGTCACTCTTACGTCCACATATATATCCGATATCAGAAAACAATTTAGTTCAAGAAGCTTCGTACAAATCAATTTGCCAACTATAAAAGCAAATGCATTGCTGAAATGAGAACCAGTTTATGTTTAACTGCACATCTTCATTCCCGTTGAAAGAAAGTGCTAGCCATCTATCGATTATCTTTATATTAGAAGGTTAAAAGGAGCCATCAAATTCGCTCTTAACGGAAAGGAACTCCCACGAATCAGAAAAAAGAGAAGATGTCGACCGTTACATTATATGAAGATTTAACGGTCAAGCTGAAAAAAAACAAAGACTCCATATTTGACTCAAATTAACAAATATTTAAAATTCATAAGAAAAATATAAGTTCAGATTAATAACATAGGAAAGAAAATATGATCCCCCCACCCCACCAGAGAGTCCATATTTGGCTCTAATTAACAAATATTTAAGATTCATGATAAAAATATAAATTGGAATTAATAAAATAGGAAAGAAAATCTGATCCCTCCACTGCCTCGTGAGTTTCGGTTGTAATGTTGTGAACTTTTTACATTGCTCATTCACGTGACACTGTTCGCTTGTTCAGAACATAATTTGGTCCCAAATAGCGATATCCTGACAACGATCAGGATATCATCTCTGCTCTGCTCTGTATAAGTACTGGCCGCTCTGTTTCCCCTCCCGGGTCCTGGCCATTATCAAATTTGGCAGCGTCTTTAATTAGCTCAGGATTACAAAATGATGTATTTATACATTACATCTTAAATGTGTTGGTAGGCAGAGTTGAAAACGTTAAACATGTATACCCTGATTATTAGTGAGTATATCAATCTTACAACCTCGCGAGCGCACGGCAAGCTGGCTGGCGACCACTCCGACAGCGGCGAGGGGCGGTCCTGGCGTGGGGTGGGACTTGGGGCGGCAGCGGCTAGGGTTCCGCCTGTCGCCCCTAGGAGGAGCGTGAGTGATACCCTCACGAGCGTCTCCTTTATATGACCTAGTGTGGGTTTGTATCCCATCGCATAGTCACTAGTAAAATAAAGGCCCATAATAACGGGTAAAAGACACTATAATAATGGACACACTGCCTGTTATTACGTAAACGATATTACGGAGGGGGACTACAATATCATTCAAGTTGTCCGTTATTACCGTGGTCCACAAAAAATAAAATAGGACACGTAGCGCCGGACTCGGTCCGGACCCGGCCCAACGCCGGGCCCGGTCGCTAGATCCGCCGCCTTCGACCTCGGGGCCGCCGGATCTGTCGGCTCCAACCTCACTACGCTCCGGCGGCACATCCGGCGATGAGGCGGCCCGATTCGGCCCCTCCCCACCCTCGCGCCGCCCCGCGTGTTCCTCCCTCTCGCTCCGGCCGGCGGCACGCCACCGGAGCGTGGCACGGCGCAGGGGATTGGAGAGGCCGGTGCGACACGGTGGGGTCACGCGGATCCGGCGATGCGGCGCGATGGTGACAAGGCGGTTCACGCCTCCTCTTCGCTTGAACCGTCGTCGGAGCACGGGGAAGTTGAGGCGGATCCAACGACGAGAGGCACGATAGGATGTGGGGGAGAGGACCGGCGAGACATGACACGGTGGGGACGGGCGAATCTGAACGCCCGCTTGTCGGAGAGGAGGGACGGGTCGCGCTATGGCGCGTGCGGTGGTAGGGAGCAGAGACGGGGTTGGGGGCGGCGCTCGGAGCAAAGAGATGGAGAGGTGGGGATTTTTAGAATCAGTCTAATGATGTCGAGGCCCGATATTGATAGATTTTCTTTAATAATGACCATTGATGATGTCGGCACGGACCGTTATTGTAGTGGTCGGCCTTGCTGATGTCAACAACGCCCGTTCTTGTAGTAGTCACTGCAATAACATTGGCTCGATGATGTCATCTTTGGTGTACTACAATAACGTTACCTCAATAACGTTACCTCCGGTGCCCGTTATTACTGGAAAAATCAAGTTGATAACAAAGGACACTTTTGTAGTAGTGAGTCTTTTTCGCTCGTTTGGGTTGGTTTTTCACGTGTAGTCTAGCGAGTTAGATATGTTGTTAGGTCGGTATGGGCTCATGGAACATCTTAAGGACCTCAAATGAATATGGGCCTTTGGATTGGATCTTCCGAACCATATGGTTATCAGGTTTTAGCTAGGAGGGATATCCGCCCATTGTGTAAAGGGGAGATGAGACACCCGATACGTGATGGGAGAGATTGTCGGGTTTAGTCCCACAACGGACCTCCGGTGCCCGTCATATAGTAAACTAGTTTTTGGGTTGAGATGACTCAAGACCTCGGTTGAGGCTCCCATTGAACCCGTGGTTTGGTAGACCTGTTATGATATTGGTGGCACATAACTTGTTGTAGATTAGGTGCCATTAATTTTTTACTTGATCAACGGTAACTTTCTACTATCTCGGTCCTCATTATACTAATGTTCTTGCCTCAAGACAAGACTCGAAAGACATTGCTACCCTCATCAATTGGTGTTGCATCGTGGGAGTGATGGGACCTAGAGTATCCATCAAGGAAAACCAAGGGGTTTGTCATCAAGGCACCACGCAGCTGCCCCTTGCCATTGGTGCTCGGTCACCGGGTAGCCACACAGCCACTCCACCTCATTGTTAGAGCCCCAATGCAACTAGTTGTCATCACCATGCCGCAGCTACCAATCGTGATAACAACAAGATCCACACAACTTTTGTTACTCCACTCGGACATCGCCAATAGGAAGACAAGACAACGACGGTGGCCATGGATGGTGAAGGCAAACTGGTTTCCCGTCATTGTCGCCGAGCCACTTCTCAACATCATTTTACTATTGTGCAACTATGTTTTCCCATTGTTGACCTCGCTCCTCTCTCGAAATCAATTGCAGGTGAAGCTGCCCTCCACCTTGTTGCCGTTTTGTGGCTCATCGTTGTGAGCTTGGTTGTGATGAGATAGACAAAGATGAGGATCATGAGTGGTTATTGAATCATGGTATGAGAACGGTAAAGGGAGATGACATTGTGTTGCGTTTAATAGCGGCACTATCAACTCACAATGATACTATTTTCGGACGTGTTAGTTTTTCCTGGAACTATGAACTATAGAATATCGAATAGAATGGGACGGAGGGAAGAACTTAGTTATGGAAAGGGGGACCGTGCCCTCCCCCCCCCTCTCGTTCTTTAATTCACTTGATCTGCAATAATTTTTATAGTCCACTCTTTTTTAGAGAGAATCAACGGATTGTCCCCCTTGAATTCATGCTAATTGCTGGAGCTTTGTCCCTGTGGGTATTGGAACAATATGATACCTATCTTTTCTTTTTGACTACGTAATAACCGGCATTGAGTTGCAATCGATAATGATAAAGTGGATGATGATGGAACTTGATCTTAAAAAGACGAAGTAACAACCACGACATAGAACCAACGACGGCAAGCTACATTGTTGTTTCGTTGCAGACTAGATTGATGGTCGTTGGAGATGGCATGATGTCCCCGATCAAGATAGAGTCGATTGTTGTCGTAGACCCATTATTCTTTCCTAGTAGTTAGAGATACGCTGTCATTTGGGTGGTTTTACTCGGGTACATATCTAGTGAAAATGATTAAATCTAGCGAAATACCTCATGACACTGCTCTAAAAAACAAAATCTAATCGCGTCAACAGAAGTGGCCAATTATTTGGTGACAGATCACAAATTGTGCTCCTTATTTATTTATTTATTTTATCGAGGAACAAGCACATGATTTGTCAATAACCATAGGTGCCTCGTGACTTTTTTAGTTGTAACGTTGTGAATTTTACATTGCTGGCTGACTTGATCATATTATACATGTGCATCCGGGCTAGGCTAATCGGGCCAGCACGCAGCTTGGCCCGGAAAGTACAGCCGGAAAAAGGCTCGGGCTTGGTAGTAACCGGGCTGTGCCAGCCCATGGCATGGTGCGGGTCGTGTCTCGGGCCGACCCATGGTGGATCCAGAATCGGCCTGGTGGTGGATCCCGATGAAAATTGTTGGGGGGGGGGGGCTGAACGTAAATACAAACTCAAATTAACTGAAATTTAAATTTGGAATTTGAATGTTGGATACACAAAGAAAAATAACAACAGTCAAATCCTTAGACTAAGGCACTTTAATCCTAGAAACAATTGCCTTCAAAAAAATAAAAATAAATTAATGATAACATATTAATTTTAACACTGCATGGTTTTAAAATAGTTGATAAATAGAGATTGATTGCATAACACTACATTATTTCTTGGCACTAACTGATGACGTTTTTTCATGGCTTCGAATTCTTGGATAATGATTTCATTACTAATGCTTCTAAATATCTCTTTCTCAGTGTAACAAATACTTAAGTCATTTAGCCATTCATCTCCCATTTTGTTGCGTAAGTTTGTGTTTATAATATTCATAGCTGAAAATATCCTGTCAATCGATGTTGTTGCCACTGGAAGTATCAAAATTAACTCAATGAGCCTATAAACCAATGGGAAAGACCTATTCTTTCCGGTCTGAACCATTTTTTCTACAACCTTTGGAAGATCCACACAACCAACAAATTCCTTACTTCTCCTACTGTTCAGAATGAAGCTTTGAAGTTGATTTCTCAATACCAAACAATCAGCCGCCGTGAAGTCCTCAGCATAAATTTCAGCAAGTCTAACAAGCTTGTTCACGTCAAAACTAGAGAAGTTCTTCCTTGGATTTAGAGCAGCCATGCATACTAGTAATTCTGAACTAACTTCATTAAATCGATGATTCATCTCCATTAAAATAGAGTCTATGGCAACAATAAAAATGTCAACTTGATAGAAATGTATATTTGTTACCTTCTGCCTTTTACGTGAATATGCCCCTTTTGCTTTAACTTCCTTGTCCATTTTTGGCACTTTAATCTCATTTTTATCACAAAAGGACTTCACCCTTTTGAATAATGGCTCCCATCCGTTGTCCCTCATATCCTGCAAACGATCTTTCACATCCATAATTAAACTTGTTGCTTCAACAATATCTTGGTCTTTCCTTTGCAAAGCACAAGATAAGTCATCGGTTATACTTAACAAGTCTATCATCAAGAACATGATGAATACAAAATCAAAGCTTTGCATTTTACCAATTAGACCAAATGCTCCACCATTACATGATGGTTTAACAGAATCTTGCTTTACAATCTCAAGCACCTCTAAGATGGCATCCCACATTTGAAAAATACGAAGCAATGTCTTAAGATGTGAACCACATCTAGTATCTCCTGGCCTATCTAGGCTACTTTCCTGGTTCAATCCTTTTCCCGTGCTAATCTCCCCATTCTCCACCTTTTCTAACAGAACATCATGATGCTTTGCAAGTAAGACATCCTTTCACATACATGATGCACCCACTGTGTTAACTATTAAAGGAACATAGTTAAAGAAATCAGCAATAACTGCACTGGAAGTTGCCACGGTAACAACCACTAATTGCAGCTGATGGGCAAAACAATGCACATAGAAAGCATAAGGATTCAAGTCACGGATCAATTTTTGCACACCGTTGAATTCATCTCTCATGTTTGACGCCCCATCATAACCTTGTCCTCGAATCCTAGAGATGCTTAACTTATGACTAGAAAGCATACTAACCAAAGCTTCCTTCAAGACAACAACAGTACAATTTTCAATATGCTAAACACCAAGCAATCTCTCCACAACCTTGTCTTGATCATTAACATACCTGCAGCACACAATTTATTATAAATTATTAAAAAAATACAAATCTGAATTGTTTGAAGGTAATAAAATAATAAGAACATACAAAATACAAACATTAGAATCACAGCCATTTGCTCCTTGATTGATATATCTTGAGACTCATCTATAAGCACAGAGAAATTCTTATCTCCAAGCTCATCCATAATAACAGCCGTTACTCATCATGCACAAGCTTTTGTGAGATCCTTCTAAATGTGATGAGACAACATTTGATTCCGAGTCGAGCCATTCTCATATGCATCCTTCACTGACTTCTTCTTACATTATACCCAACCATTTCTCTAAATTTGCCCTTATTGAGAGAAGCTTCAGACTCATCATGCCCACCGAATGCATCACCTTGCTCAATTAGATATCTTGCCACCTCTAAAGAACACAAGCGAATCTTGTAATGAATTTCTTCTTGCTTGCTAGTATCAAGCCATTTTGTAGTCACACTTGTCCTTTGGTTCATGAAGTCCTCACCTTTCAACCTTGCATTGTTATGAGTTTTGCAGTTATTGTGTTTCTCAAAAGTACTCAAAGCTTTCTTCCAGTTGGTATAACCAGATTTAGCATATACATCACTCCCAAATTTAGATGGTTCTCCAAACTCAAAGAAAAGGTAACAATACAAGCAAAATGCTGCATCCTTTGACATACTATACTCCAACCAGTCATACTTATCATACCAAGTTGTTTGAAAGGATCTCCATTCACCACATTTCAATCTACGAGGAAAGTTATAATTAATTGGTTGATTTGGACCCCGCATATGCCCTCTTCACTTGATCTCTAATTTCAGATGCATAGTGGTCACTTGGTTTGCAATGCAATTTCCTGGGTCACCAACTATATCTGAAAAACGGAATTCCACTTTAGCACTCTTCGGTTCATGTTCAATTAGTCTATTTTCTACACTTGTGCTCTCATTAGTGTTTGGGGTACTAGTACTACCACTGTTGCCATTGCTTGCACTTGAAAAATATGTTAACAAAGTTCGCTTGGTCATCTCGAAAATATACAAATTAATGACTCAGATTAAACCTTTTAAATCTAAAGATCTTAGAAATTATCAAATTAGAATGCAGCAAGCAAATAAGAGTGACAGAGGCATTACAGTGGGTGTTTCGCCGAGCGCCGGCCTTCGGCTCCTTCCAACCAAGATGCAATTCACCGTTGACGATCGGTCGCACCGCGCCGCCATCGTCATCCGCCGAAGCCGCGAACGCGAGGGCGAGGGCGACCGACTGCGCGCACCACCGGGGCCCGAGAGCTGTGAGGTATACCGTCTACCTGATGATGTCACGCGCCCGCACCGCGCGCCACCAAAAGTGGAGATCCACCGCCAGTCCGTGTCCGGCACCGGTTCGCAAGTCGCAAGAGTCGCCACCAGCCAGGAGACGCACCTACGTAGCTCGATTAGGGATTGATGTCAAGCTGGTTATTTTAATTGGGCTAATGGGCTGCTGGGTGCTGGCTCTGTTGCTATTTTATTTGGCAATGTATCCTCCGAGAATCAGCTTCGTGTGAGAACTATGAGAACTTCAATCTGGACCACATGATCTTGATCCAATGGAGGTGCATAGAGAGAGGTGGGAGAGGAAATTTGCAAAAGTATGATTAAGTGGATGGTGATTTTACAAATCCCTCCTCCCACCTGAATTCTTGCGTCCCATTGGAGCAAGATTATATGGTCTAGATTGTAGTTCTCATACGAACCTGGTTCTCATAAGATACGTTACCATTTTATTTAGGCTTCTAGCCTGCTACTATTTTAATTTGGTTCCTTACTTGGGCTGCTCAATTAGAATAGCCCACTTCGAGTTTTTAAGCCCAACTAACGGACATAGCCATCGTCTTCAACCTCTAGCTCCCCCCCCTTTCAATCTCTCTTCCATGCTAGCAAAATGAGGGGGAGGGGGAGGGGGGGGCTTGAGTCCCCCTTCTCCACCACTAGATCCGCCACTAGCTAGGCCGACCCTAAGTCTGCGGCATGGCCCGTAGCATCACCTGGAAGGGAGGCAACGTGGGGGACCTCCTATACGCCGACTAATCGATTGGCTCGGTGCGGCCTGTCAATAGGATTAACCCTTCCGGTGCAGCCACATGTCGCTACGAGACTGGAGGTGGTGGGATAGAGAGAGAAACTAATTGATTTCAAAACTTCAAACGCATTTTCTTCCAAACCGTAACTCCGTTTTCGAATCCATTTGTACCACGGTGTTATTTAGAATTAATTCTACGAAATGAGATCCAACATAAGCATTTTTTTTAGATTTTTTTTCTAAAATTCAAATTTTTATCAACATTTAAATACACTAGATTCACATTTTGTTTGTTCTATGTCAACAATGACACTATATCAACATTTCCATCGGAAGTCATCGGATAAATCAGCCCAATAATGCCCATTCATAGCTCCATGTGACATGACCGGTAGCACCAGCTGCGCCGAAGCTTGTGTCAATAATTTCGCAAAACCGCGTCAACATTTTACAAAAAAATATTGACTTAGTACGTATAAAATGTTGAAACAATGTATAAAAAATGTTGATGGAAAGATTATTTCAAAAATATTTTTTTAAAAAAATATTCATATTGGATTTCATTTTTTAAAATTAATTCTAAAGAACACGTAGGTTCAACTGGATTCAAAAACGGATCCACGGTTTGGGACAAAAATGCGTTTAAAGTTTAGAATTCAAACTCAATTAGCTTCTCCCATCCCGCATCAATAAAAAAGCTCCATGTGTCACCTCGGTTCCCCACCTAAACCAATACTCCAGCTGAGTTGCTGTTGGATCCGCACATATCATAAAGTGATCTACGGAACGCTAACTTTAAATCAATCTACATATAGGATTTCTCAGCAACCTGGTGGATAATTTAGCCCGAGTATAACTTCTCTAGCCTATAGAGCCCATCAAAGAATGTAGCCAATGCAAAATTTTGTCTTACCTTGTATGCCACCGATATCTCAATGACATGTGGGGTTCACATGAGTCAATGACATATGACTCAAGATGGCATACAAGGGATTGAGAAAAATTGCAGTAGCACGGAGGGAATTGATCCCATATAAATTGGCAGAGCCAAACCCTAAAGGTTGGCATGTTCCTCTGGTCCTCCACGTCCCACACGCCCGAGGCCATGTCGCTACCGCTCGCCACCCGTCGGTCTTCTCCCCCATGTCGCTTGAATGTTTTCGCGCAACCGCGCCACGCCACTGGCCTCCTCGCCTCCACATCGCGTCGCCGGCCGTCTCTCGTCCCCGCGCGACCTCTCCAGCCCCCACATCGTGCGTCGGCCGCCTCCCGTCCCTGCACCGCCACCCCCAACCCCGCACGGCCAGCCCCCACACCTCCTGAAGTTGTCGGCCTCCTCCCCTCCTCGCGCCGCATCGCCGCCTCTTTTCCCGCATCGGCAGCCGCCTCCTCCCCGCATCGTCGCTTCTCCTCCTGGGCTTGACCACCAGACCTGGATCACGCTTAGGCACAGCCCGGTCGGTCCGACGTGCTAGCCGGGCCGTGCCGGGCTGATCCGGACGGTCTAGATGTTCAGGTATAAATCCTATTCACTTGTTTATAATAATTTGGTCCCAACCGGGGATATTCCGGCAACGCTCAGGATATCATCTCTGTTCTTCATCGTATAGGTCCCGATCTGTGGTACTGGCCGCTATTCCTGGCCATGGTCTGCTCAAAGTGGTCTTCGTCCTTACTATGCACACATTTGACTAGCACACACATATATAAAAAAGTACAGAAAATGATGTTATATTTTTAATGGAATATCTATATGTACGACTATTGGTGGTCAGAGTTGAAAAAGGTTGAATCCTATATTATAGAACACAGTTCTGGTAGAACATGTAACATCAAGAAATCTTAGAGCATATATCTCCATGTGTTAGCGTCACATTTGATGGTCCCTCTCACTCCAAGATTTTAAATTCATTTGAAATCTCAATCCAGAGTTACCGCGCGAAATTCATAAGTGCCGGAAGTTTTACTTAGCCCTGTCCTATGTGTCACAAGAAATTCCATGCCCTGACGATGTTACCAGTTTAGAGTCCGGTCTTTGAACAAATATGGCCGGTCGGACATCTGATTCTCTGAACTGAATATCAATGGCCCAGCCCGCTTTGTATCTGATCTGGACTAAACTGTTCTATCGATGGCGTTTGGGCCATGGTCCACTAGAGATGCTGGGCTTTTGGGGATGCGTAGCGCGCGCCACTTGTCAACCGGATGACATAGTTTTGTTTTAATTTCGAAATTTTAAAGTGATATTTCTCTCAAATGGAGACTGTTTTCGAATCCGTTTTCATCGTTGTGTTCGTAGGAATTAATTCAATCAAATAAGATCCAACATGCATATATTTTTTTAAAAATAATAATTCAACATTCAAATTTTGAATTTGATTGTTCTAGCTTTGAAAATCAATTGTTCCGGTAGATACTATCGATTGTTCTAGTAGCTAAAATAGATTGTTTCATTAGTATAAGTAAATTATTCCAGTACTTTATAAGTATTTTAATTTTTTATTTGAACTTTTTAAAAAATTCAATAGTAAAACTTAATTGTTCTAGTAATGAAAATCAATTGTTCCAGCAGTGAATATCGGTTCCGTCAATGAAATTCAATTGTTCCAATATTTTTTCAAATTTTATTATTTTGAATTTTGTACGTAATAAAATTAATATAATACATACCATTGTTAAATACAATTTCTAAGCATAATAATAAAATCTAAATATTCCATAGTTTGGCCCATGGACCTAATGGGCCGTGCTTATGTGTAAGTCTACACATAGCACGCCCTATGTATAGGAGGTCCCTTCCGGTGATGGGTCCAACAGGCTGATGTCGACTTTTTTCCCTGTATTTCTTCAATGTAGATAAAATTAAAAAATGATAATGACAATGCGTTAGACGCTGTGTTCATTACAAATTTACAATACTCCAGTTTCCAGAACACACATACAAGAACCAAATTCTTGAGATGACGGCCGGCCGGCAAGCTTGCCTTGCATGCTACACATGGACGCAACGCAGCACACACCTGAAGCGACAAGCGTAACCAGAAAAGCAGCGGGGAAGATTCTTTGAACAATCTTGTCCTGTCACCATCACACCGAACCTATCATTCGATCGACCGTGCGGCCAGCGCGCTGTCACCACACCTTGGCTGCGATGCAAATTCGCGGCAATGCATGCATCAACTCCCGATCCCCGAACGGGAATGGGCCACGGGCACTAGCATCATCGCCTGCTTCCTCGTCATCTGATTTCGATCTGATCAGGAGGCGGGGCCCGGCCGGCTCTTTTCGTTGACGCTGATGTCAGGGCGCGAAGGCGAAGCCGTTGCTGGCGCATGAAGACTCGTCGACCGATTGATGGTTAGAAACTTGCATGTATCCGTGGTAAGATGATTGCCGGCCGCGCAGACGCGTCGCCGCGTCAGCGTAATGATCTTTCGCCGGAACGGAACGGTGATGATGTGTGCACGGCAATTCGGGCATTAACTCCGGGGCGTTCTTGTCGCATCGAGCCACGCGGGCAGGACTGATGATGGGCTCGAAATGGACGGCTCAGCAGGCTCGTCACGAATAATGATCATGCGACGTGTAATTTGCTAGCAATGTAAGTACAAATCAATTACTTGCACAGTACTCGTAGACGCACGGGCACAATGACTGCTGCCTCCTTGGAGAATGAGAAAAAGACAGGCGCAGCTAGTAGCACCGGGAATTGAATTGAGCTGAATCGGCGCGTGCGGCGAATGCGTTCTCGTTGGCTGCGCCTGCGCGGCCGGATCGGAGTAAAAGGCCACCGAGCTGAGTCGAGCTGAGCTGGAGCGCAAACACGATACGACCTACACCGGCCTGGTCGCCGCCGCCGTTGGTTGGTTTTGGTTGGGCAGGCATTGCTTGCGTGCGTGGCAGCGCTTTGGCGATTGGCATGCGTATAGCTTGGCTAGGTCACCCTGAAACGGCCAAAGGGGACTTCCTTTGCTTGCACGAGTTCATCTCATCCAGCCGTTTTATGGGAACATCTTTTCTTCCCACTTCTTTTCTTCTGCCTGCTTTTGTGATTTCTTGGGTGGACCATCGGTCTTTCTTTGTTCAGTGTGCAACAACAAAAAGGTCTCTCTGTTGTTTTTCAAAGGAAATGCCATGTGCTCAGCCCATGCAGGCTTTATAGACAGAATGAACCTCGCCATGCTTTTGTATTTGACGAAATTAAACTGGAAAAGATTGACACACTACACTGCTCCTCCAGGAGTACCATCTACCTGGACTATACTACTCCAAAGTTCACACAATCTTTCCTATGGCTGATTGTGTATGATCTTGAAAACTATTTCAGTAACATATGTAATGCTACTACAAGGGGTAAATAAGATGTTTCTGAGAAAAAATGATTTTGCGTGAGTTGCTTTGCTCAACCAACCGCTAGTTGTTTCAGGCATAAAAACGAACTGCTATAATCATGAAACTCATACAGAATAGCAACGTGTTTAATGGAAATGATAAGTTGCAATTATAGCATATCCATGGAATGATTTAGGGAAAACCAAATTAAATACTCAATTATACATTGCTTGTTTGAACTCTAGAAGCCATGATAAATAGGATATTAAAAGCAATTGATTCACATATACTCCAACTGGAAACCTGATGTGTATTGGACTCCCACTCCAGAGTCCAGACAACCTTTTTCCTGGCTGCTTAATTGTGATCTGATCTTTGAAAGATTTCTTTGGTAGCATGAAGCAAGTACTATAGCCAGTATGGGTAAATATTGGTGTTGCTGAATTTTTTTCCGAATTCACACGAATTTCCTTAACTACTTGTTTCATGCATAAAAATGAGTAAGCAAGAAGCTCCTAGAAAATAGTGATGAGATTGGTGAAATGATAAGGTGCAATTATAGTGGGCTATGTAATGATTCGGTCAACCAAATAATTCAAATGCGCGATTTGTTTCGTATTTGGACTCTAGCTAGAAACCATGATAAACATGTGATTCACATATATACATGTGTGCAGAATCTAATGTTGAATAAATAATGGTGCAATTTTCAATTAGACTTTGGAATTCCATGACAAAAACAATATGACATTTCGTGATGGATCAAAATGTGTCAAGAGTGGTAAAATGATTTTTATCAGTAAAAAGTAGTGACACAAATCATAATTGTCAGTTCATTACGCATTTCCATTTGAACTCAAATATGATAAATGGAGTTTGATTAAATAAATATATAGAATGATCTATAGGTGAAAACTCAAGTTTTAATAAATAGGACCACAAATGGAAATAAGATAGGGAAATTACGATAACAAATCTGGCATTTCTCATGAACTAAAAAGGTGAAAAATTGTATACTCTTATCTTGAAAATTAATGTTATAACCCGTGACAAAACAGCATGTCCCAATGATTGCCAAATATATCTCTATGTAAAACTACACACACATTCCATAATTAATTTAACAGCTACACTTTGTTATCTATGATTAATTTTCTTAGATGGGAAGAAAATATAAATAAACAATTCTAGTCTTGTGCCTAATGACCAAGGTAACAAATAGTGTTTGTAGGGCCATAATAGTGTAGTAGTGGACCTTTGCTGCGACCGCATCGGTTTAACGGACCATGGATAGTTTGGAACTTTGCAGCCTCAATAGCGCTTAACGACTGCAATAGCGCAATACCACACCGCAATAGCGGTTTATTTGAATGTCACATAACTGATGAGTCCATGTATTCTATAATGTTGCTTGAATTGGTCAAAAGTATTGTAAAAATTATTTCAAATATGCATATTGTTCTTATTTTAGTATTGATTTACATTTTAGTTAATATTTACCATGTAATTATTGAGATATATACACTAAATTATGTGGATTATTTGAATTCCACTATTGGAACTTTGCACCCGCAATAGCGTCCGCTATCCGCGTTCCGTTACACAGTTACCAATCCACGACGAACCCGTTATCCACTATTTTTTACTTTGCTAATGACTAGTTACTTCAGGCATAATACAGGCTGCTTTTAGCAAGAATTTACTAAAAAGCGGCACACTTGATCATAAGGTACATTACTGCTTGAGCTAGCTGCTGCGATAATTTTGAGAAGCCAAAACAAAATGCTCAGTTTGTTGCACATTTTCGTTTGAACTGCAGAACCATTATAAATATAGTGACACTAAGGGCAATTGATAAGTTAATAATGACTTTCCCTGTCGGGAGCAAGTAGCACTAGAATTTGTAGCAAGACTTGAAAATGTAAATGTAACTCTCTGGTGCAAGTTTCTGTCAAAGCAAGAGCTCTTCATTAATTCTAGAATGGTCTAGGGCGCTTTTACCTGATGATTACTATACTGATGTCAATATGTCATGGCAATAGTCATGCATAGTACGTGTGTCATGCCAAAACACATCAATATTTTGCTGAAAAATTCATTGCCATTTTTGTTTGCATATTTATTTCAGCGTGGTTGTGTGACAAGGGTATTTTGCATGGATTCGATATCAGAACTTTAGGCAGGAGAGTGTAAGTTAACGTGGAGCTAGTAGTGAAGTCGCAGTTCGTCCTAGTCCGTTCTTCCACGGCAAACGAGAGGATCAACCCACTAATCAGGCACCAGGTTTTACTTTCTTTTTATTTTGACACGCTTCGTCGATCAGTTTGTACGTTGTGGAACAAGGGAAAACGCCGCGCCGATGAACCTAGCCCTATTCCTGGGTCAAGGGGCGAGGCCTACTGAATCGAGAATCCAGGGTAGCGTCCCGCGATAGCTGGGGGACGCTGGTGCAGTACGTAGTGCGTTCTATCCCACTCGAGAGCGTGCAGTTTCAGATGGCTTTCCCTCGTGTCAAACACGCATGGAGCACCGAAACGAACGAACGGCATGGCACTTTTCAGTTGGTGCCCTTCGTCCTCTCCTCCCCTTCCATGTTGCAGAGATTGGTTAGCTGATGAGGATATGGCAGCAAGGCCACCCGGCGTTTGCACACGGCCGGGCTCATCAGTAGGACAGCCGAACAAGAAACCGCTCGAGAGAAGCAAGTTCACGACCTTAGACGTCACGACGCAAAACGAAATACCATTCCTACTGGTGTGCTAGGTTGCTGTCCTTCCATCCGTACGTAATCATCTTTCAGAGATTGAAATACCACTCCGACTATATCTCACCAATCTTTGAGATATTGAAATCTATGGTTCAAATCTGGTAAGTAGTACAAGCTGCTGGGGGTGGCTCACCTGGCTGGAACTCACCATGATGGAGTGTTTCAAATGGAACTGTCGTTTGGCTTCCCCGGCCGGCCTGGAGATGAGAGAGGAGGGAATTGAAACGGCAACACCCTTTGGTTGGGCAAGGCGGCGCGACAGCTTTGGCGCATCAGAATCAGATTGATCGGGCGCACACGTTTGTTGGTGACAATTAAGCAGGGCCAGCTGCGCTCTCGTGTACTAGCTGCCAGACCTAGGTAGCACAAGCTAATGGTAATGCATGGGGGGTGACGTGTCCTCGATCTGGCTTCAATTCAATGCACGCGCGCGCGCGCGGATTCCCCATTTTGCTTGCGGAGTGGTGCTTCCCTTTTTCTGTTATTACCTGGTTTCACTGCCGCAAGTCATCTCCTCCACCGCCACCTTCTCCGTCACCAGTCAAGAGCGTTCCCTATATATACGCACACATTCCCCGCTCTCCCCTTCACCTTTCATTTCTCGCAGTAGCAGTAGCTTCTTCTCCAATCGGTGATCAATAGCACCGCCCCCAAATATATCCCACCTCTATCTCTCTCTCTCTGAGCGTGCATCTCTTTTACAGAACACCAGAGAGAGTGAGAGAGAGAGAGCCATGGGGAAGGACAGCCTGCCGGCCATTGCCATGGTGCTGGTGCAGCTCGGTTTCGCCGGGATGAACGTGGTGTCCAAGCTGGCGCTGGACAGCGGCATGAGCCCCTACGTGCTCACCGCCTACCGCAACCTCATCGCCGCCGTGTTCATCGCCCCCGTCGCCTTCGTCTTCGAGAGGTATCCATGCCTGCCTCTTTTTCTTCAGTTCTTCGTTCGTTCACTGGACGCGCTGCTAGTATTGATCAATGCCTTTATTTCCCGGTTTTTCCTTTCGGTTTAAGAAGAGATCTTCCTTTGGCATATATGTAGACGATTAACAACTCCATCGATTTTAAGCTCCTCGTCCCGAAAGCAGTTTGCCATTACTAGCTAGCTATTTGTTGCACGCATTGCTTCTGAATCTACACAACAATGTTTGTTCTGCATGTACGATTGCTATGAGATCGAGCGGGTCATGCCAAATTTGCCGCTCACCACACAATAACTGCTCCCCTAGGCATACGAGGCAAATGACCTTGCTGTATGTAATTTCATTTGTTGTGGTGCCTCTCTGTTGCGATGTGGAATATAATTCCCAGCCCCAACAATAAAAAACCTCAAAAACCTTATATTGTAGCCTCCTGATGATCACTTACTTTTGTTGCAACCCATCGAGTTACATAGTATTTGTTTCACTAACAGTTTTGCTTCTCTCTGTGAACGTACCTGTGCAGACGAAGCGGGGTGATCATCACCAAGAAAGTGCTGCTGCAGATCTTCTTCTCCTCCATTTTCGGGTACGTCTTCTCCCTGCCGACGATAAGCAGTGACCTTCCGGAATTAGATGCTACTAGTAAGCAGCGGGCACAAGCCAAAGCTGCAGCATCACATCACGAGAGGGGCAGGCCGTCAGTTGCATGCCTGGATCTCCTACTCTGTTCCCACCACACCACCTGGCGTTAGCTCCCGCAACTGTGCGGTACACGGGTCCCCTCACCTGTTCCAGGGAAAACGGACACGCCTGGTCCTGGGTGTCGCCCTGGCTTTGCCGGCCGTTGCTGTGCTGCCCGGGTTAAGCGCTGGTTTTCGGCGGATTATAATTAGTGGCCGTACAAGGTGAAACTGGTGTGTTTGGAAAGGTAGCATAGCCCTTTTTCGAGATGAAACTGGTGTCCGCGAGTTTTGGGAGATGTTTGCGATGTGACATCGCGTCTCTCCTCTCCGGTACGTAGCTGAGACGGACAAGCGGTATCCATCACAGATAATTTGCCACTCCCGGTCCCGATTTGGTATTTGCGACGATAATTTGTGGAGTACTAGTGTGTGCTTGTGTCACTGACATGTGTGGCCGCGCGGCAGGGCGACGCTGAACCAGGTGCTCTACTTCGTGGGGCTCAAGACCACCACCCCGACCGTGGCGTGCGCGCTGGCCAACACGCTGCCGGCGCTGACCTTCCTCATGGCCGCCGTGCTCAAGATGGAGACGGTGCGGCCGGGCACGCCGGCGGGGCAGGCCAAGCTCGTCGGCACCGTCGTCTGCGTCGGCGGCTCCATGATCATGCCCTTCTACAAGGGCCCGCTGCTCAGGATCTGGGCGTCCCCCGTCCACTGGCGCTTCGCCGAGCACACCGCCTCCGCCGTGCCCGCCCCCGCCGGCCACGCCGCCGTGCTCGGCGACGTCCTCATCATCGGGAGCTGCGTCGCCTGGGCGGTCTGGTTCATACTCCAGGTACGGGAGTTTCGTTTGCTTTCTTTGCACATTATTTTATTGAATTGTGCCGAATTATAACCTATATGATTTGATTTGCAGAGCAAGATGTCGTCGGAGGGCTTCTCCGCGCCGTACACGACCACGGCGATCCTGTGCCTCATGGCCGGAGTGCAGTGCGCCGGCATCAGCGCCGCCATGGACCGGAGCCTCGCGGCGTGGAAGCTCGGCTTCGACATCAGGCTCTACTCCGTCATCTACAGCGTAATCATTCTCTCTTTTGTCTTCCATCAACAACGTCCTTACTACACTTTTTTAACTGAGAGATTAATTATAGACGCACAAATAGTAATCTCACTCACATGTCACATGAATGCTGTGCAGGGGATCGTGGGCTCCGGCATCGCGTTCGCGCTCATGTCGTGGTGCATCCAGGTGCGCGGCCCGCTGTACGTGTCCATGTTCAGCCCGCTGCTGCTCGTCGTCGTCGCCATCGTCGGCTGGGCCATCCTCGGCGAGAAGATCCACGTCGGCAGGTGATTCATCTCACACCCAACAAATTAAAATCCTGCACGCTCTCTCTGCAGTCTGCACTGCACCAAAGAGGCAATTTCTTTTCCATTTGCTCATCACAAACTACTCTCTGTTGGCAGTGCAATCGGGTCCGCGCTCATCGTTGCCGGGCTGTACATGGTGCTCTGGGGCAAGGGGAGGGAGATGGACACGCCGGCCTTCGACGACGACGAGGAGGCCGCCAAGAGCAGCACTGCCCCTGCAAGCAACCGCGACGCCATCATCAGCTTGCCGGTCTTCGGCACGGCAACTCCGCCCAAGCACGACGCCGCCCGGAACGGCAACAACAGACAGTGATGGCGCACGTGACGTAGAGCGGCGAGGATACGATGACGTGCACATGCCTTCACGATCTTGCTAGGAAATTGTGGACGCGGAGAGGAAACCTGATAAACAACAAACAAGATGAAGTGGTAAAGGGCTAAAGGCACGTGATGTTGAGTGGCGTTTGTTAGGATAAATTCAAGGAAAGGGGTTGGCTGTATTTGTTAGGATACATTGGTTTGTTGGTACGCAGTATTTGGATTTTGCTCTACTTGTGGGGTGATCTGATTTCATTTCTATCCAAAGATTTTGTTGCTACTCCTTGCATCTTTTATAGACATTTTTATATTTGCAATACCACAAAGGCCGATGGAAAAGTACGTTTCTTTCGAAAAAAGAAAAGTTGGATCAAGGACGAACTTTTTCTGAATCCATTGGTCTTCAGCTCAAATTTGAGTGAATACCACAAATTTGCCATGGAAATCCTCTTAACGGAGCTGCTCTGTTTCGAAGAACAAATAAAAAAAGCGTTCACAAATTGCCAACGGCATTAGTTTGCAACACACCACTCCATCAGCAAAGATCTCATAGAATCCCAACTCAGCTGACACTGACACCAGCTATATCATACTCCTAGATGATACGCGGCGCAAGTACACGATGAAAATTATATTCAATAATATGATGAAAATATTAACCCAATTAAACAAATGCAATTTCGCTTTATGAGGTAAGGAGATGCCAAACAAATTATGGTATTCCTTTACATGAATAATATTGTATAGCAACTGAAGCATGTAACGCTTAAAACTCACCCTAAAAGGAATGGGATTGGTTAACACGTCTTTATAAAAATTAAATGCAAGTGAGGGAAATATTTAGTAAATAAAACAAATGCATGGTTATTCCAGGTAAACAAGTGGACTACTATTGGGAAATTGGTGATGTCTTGTTGAAAGAGTTATCAAAGATGAGAACATATTTTTCTTGTATTATTACAATTGCACGGAGGGATAATACCATTACAACAGACCACTGATATATTAGGACCCATGCGGCCAATGAATTATGTTTTCTCAAAACTGATTTGCGTAAGGAGGCTTTGTTTATGAATGATAAGATTAAGGAAGAACCTGTAATCAATAAGTGGTAAAATATTACACATGATTAGGGGTAAGGCAATGCAGTGACCGAATAAAGGAATTTGACAGCAAAATTAGTTTGGCAGTAATTCAGAGAAGAAAACACCATGCTCGGTGCTCGATATCTTTGGCTTAAAGAACGGGAGGCAAAAGTGCTGATTCCAAAGGTGATGCTCTGTGGAAGGATGCCGCCCAGCTTGTCGGAGCCTCGCTAGCTATATGAAACATTGACGTGTATGAGCAATGGAAAACATTACTAATGGGGAATTAAACAACGGACATATGAGTTGTTTCCTCATGCGTGCTGGAAACGACCACTGGGAAGCATGAGAAGGTGTGATAAGTTGCAGAGACATTAATTAAGAGGAAGAGAAAAGGTTTATGAAACTGCATCATTAAGAATGGTTGACTTTATTTGTGAAACTGCATCATTAAGAATATGATCTCTTGATTGCTGCGGTGGCGCATGTCTGGTATGGCAAGGTAAATGAGAAAAATGAACATCGATGGCCTTGCTCAAGAACGGATATTCGGATGGATGAAACAATTGAGGTGGCGCGGCTGGTGTGGATTGAGAGAAATAGCAATGATGGATGGTTAGTGGGTTGCAGTTTTAAAAGATAAGTAGATTGAGAAAGATATTATTTGGTACTTATATGGCCTGTCCCGGCTGAAACTAGCCCAAAGTCTCATATGAACACTTCCTTCTCTTTCTCTTTTGTGATAAATCAGGAATTGTGACACACATAAAGCATTGCGAATCCCTCTATACATGAGCGCTCGTCTTTAGCTCCCACATCAAACGATGTTTGAGCTTCGCAGGAAAAAAATTGAGCTTCATGCGACTTACAATAAACGGCTGCTACATTTGCGAGAGTGCATTGATCCGTTGCACGCTGTCCTTGCTTGCTTGTGAAAAGGTTAGATTTTGCATCTTAAATTTATATTTTCTCAAATTGTATATCCTTTTTTCACAAACTATTTGAACCATTCTTCTAGTTGCTTGGCTTGAAAACCTAGAAAGAACTTCAACTCCCCCATCATGGACATCTCAAATTTTCTAGTCATGATCTTGGAAAACTCGTCACAAAAAGATTGGTTAGTAGAACTAAATATTATGTCATTAACATATATTTGGCACACAAATAAATCACTTTCAACTTTTCTTATGAAGAGGGTAGGATCAGCCTTACCCATTATGAAGCCCTTGTCGATGAGGTATCCCTTGAGGTGTTCATACCAAGCTATTGGGGCTTGCTTGAGGCCGTAGAGCGCTTTGTGAAGCTTGTACACATTTTTATATTTGCAATACCACAAAGGCCGATGGAAAAATACCTTTCTTTTGAGAAAAAGAAAGTTGGATCAAGGACGAACTTTTTTGAATCCATCGGTCTTCAGATCAAATTTGAGATGAGTACTACAATTTTTCCATGGAAATCCTCTTAACGGAGCTGCTCTTTTTTGAAGAACAAATAAAAAAAATCGCTCGCAAATTGCCAACGGCATCAGTTTGCAACGCACCACTCCGCCAGCAACGATCTCATCGAATCCCAACTGAGCTGACACCAGCTATATCATATGATTAGATGATACCCGGCGCGTTGCAGCGGGATGCAAATAAATGATGAAAATTATATTCAATATGATGAAAATGTTAACCCAATTAAACAAATGCAATTTCTGAAAAGTAAGTTTCTTTTGAGAAAAGAAAAGTTGGATCAAGGACGAACTTTTTCTGAATCCATCGATCTTCAGCTCAAATTTGAGATGAGTTTATGGACTCGGCGCTCATGGTGGTGACTTGTGGATTCCCTAACCTCTGACGAACAAAGCGGTAGAAAGCTTGCAAGGATTTGAAGACTGGTTTGGATGCCATATATGTGTGAAATCAGACTACCCAAGGAATTACTTGAGCCGCGCTAGTTCGGTCTAGTTCTTTAGAAGCCTTAGGTTGCAAGGAGTGGCTGCGATACCACCCCTGTATATATATGTGCCTAATCATAATGAACATATACAATTGTTACACGAAAATTCAGTTGCGATACCAAACTGGTTCACGACTCTTGACTTTACCTGCTAGTCTGACATGCTAGTCCTAGCTATGTGTTACTTAGCAAAACTATGTAAAAAATGAAAGAGGGCTACTTAAGTCTTTGCTGACCAGTTAAGGAAGAAGTTGATTTGCTATAGATGGCAAGCATAAAATTATGTATCCAGAGTTTACCAAATACAAATTGGATAACACAATGTAACAAGCTGTTGACCATATCTCTACCTAAATAAACAGGACATTAAAGTTTCTTATGATTTTATAAGAATTCATTAAGCCTTTTCTTTAAATTTTGAACCAACGGTGTTGCATGGATCAGACTATTTGCTACACTGAATGTGTGTTTTAATAAACTACATCCTCCCAGCATAAATAATAGTAATATTCTTATTCTGATGCCGGGAGGAATCCACCCCCCCCTCAGCATTTTGGCCAGCGTGGCCACCCTCCGCGTGCGCCACGCCATTTCCGGCCGGCGTGGCGGCCCGCGATAGCCATGTCGCCACTCGATGCCGCTTTGTGTTGTGGGCCGTGGGCCGTCGGCCCGGCATGTGGGGGCCGGGGAAGCCCGAAGCAGACCATGAAATCCCATCCGCACCGTCGATCCGGGCCTCGCCGGACATCACGGTGCTAGATCCGGTGAGGATTGGCGTGGGCTAGCACGTGCGAAGGAGGGATGATTGAGGCCGGGCTCATCGGTGGTGGAGAACGTCGGTGCCACGTGCGCGGGGAGGAAATGGAGGGGCGCCGCCGTCATGCGTGGGGGAGAGGGATCGACGCCGCCGGCGTGCAGCAAAGAGAGGGGACGGTGAGGTGGGGCTTGCCGGAAGAGGGAGATGTGGAGGTAAGGCTCATAGAGGAGGATGGAGGTGGGAAGTGGGCTCGTCGGGATCCCGCGCTGCCGCTTGCCGGCGCCAACCGGAGTCACTGCCGGGGAAGAAGAGGTGGGCGGGGTGGGAAATGTAAATGGGTTAGGGTTTCTCACCCACGACGTTGATTTTATACGACGCGACGTCGCACCTAGGCCGTCGGATTGGATTGGGACGATTGTGATTCCTCCTCCGAATATTTCGAAAAAGGTCCCTCTGTTTCTATCAATTACAAGTTCATTTGCAGCAGCTACAATTTTAGTGGGGTCCTCCAGTTTCTGTCAAATTTGACTGTTGTTTCTTGCCTCCTTTAGCTTTTTACATATAGATCCTTCAATCTTTCATTAATTTTGCTCAAAACTGAAACAAGGTCCTCTAGGTATTCCAAATTTGGAATTCACCCACATAAATATACAAGTTTATAGAAAAACAACTGAAAGTAAACCGTATATTTGACCCAAAAATGGATATCTTCATATCTTTTTTTCTTTTTCCTAATACTAACTCATATTTCAAAGACAAAAAAATATGAGAGAAGATATAAAATATGAGCGAAGGTATACTTAACATAAATTCAAAACATTTCATTATTTACTTCACGAGTGCGGCGGAGCGCGCCTGCCTACCTAGTACTCAACAATGAGGGCGAAAGATGGTTAAAAGTAGAATGGGTAATCTGTAACAGTAGTCAACTCATGTTTCATTCTGGTAATATGTTATAGGTGAGGTTGTAAAAAATGTTATATATTTGGTGCAGGCTTGATTTGTTCTTTTGTTCAAGCAGGAAGGATCCATAACCTAGTTGAAGATGACCTGTTACCTAAAAGCTAGAAGGATCCATAACCGTTCTTAAGTAATTTGATCATTTTTTTGAGATAAAAGGATTAATTGCTACAATCTTAATCATCAACCATTCGCGGAGATCATGTAGGATGTTCCTTTTCTTCTTTTTTTCTAATATCATGTGGGGGTAGTCAGCGCTCATTTTCCTTTTTTACATTCATGTTTTCATGTTTTTTTACAAAATTAGTATTTCTATTCCTGCTTTTTCTCTAATCAATTATTTGTGCATTGGATATAATCAAAATGCTTATTGGTCGGTTCGCAAAAAAAGTACTTATATTGAGCATAAGTAGTTTTAATAAGCAGCTCTACAAGCAGTGCCAAACACACCCATAGTAGCTACAAAAGATATCCAATCCAACAGAGGCCTCGTCTGTGTTTTTTTTAGAACACGCTTTGTGCTTCTAAATGTTGTAGTTTTCTTCTGATGGTGAATGGAAGAGCTGCAACGTTGTGAACTTCCTGGGTCGACCAACAAAATGACCGACGTCCATAGTCATAAAACGTTTTGAACAGTATTAGATAGCCTGCAACGTTTTGAACAGCATTGAGTCCGCCCCAAACGAGAGCGAATATATTACTGTTCCAGAAGGTAGGCAATGGCGCGCGCAACAGAGTAGAACATAGGACTGCATTTCTTATACACGCTCAAGGAGCCTAAAACGCATACTAGTGATGGGTTAATTGCACTGTGTTTCTTTCGGCCATTAATTGATCAACTGCGCAAAAGTTAAAAACCATGTGCTCAAAAAATGAATCTCGACTCGTACGTCAATCAACATATAAACATGTGACAAAATTAGCTGATTGTGCGCATGCAGCTAATACCTACTATCTAGCTATGTAACTACTGTGATAATTAAACTGCTGAACTCAAGTCGTACTCACAAGCTTCTCCCTAGATATCTCCTAATATTGAGTTAACATCTTGGAGGATCGATCTTTAGCTATATATAGGCCGTCCTTGTCGTCGACCGGATCGACCAACCGTGTTGATTTGGATTCACGCGTACCATTACGTATCAGCATGTAGATACGGGCACAGAGGTAAGAGAGAGATCTCATACGCGTTAATCTGGAGTGGGCCGTATCAGCCACATATCTCTCTTTGCATTCGCTTTTCGCTTTACATCAGCGATGGGAGTTATCTTATTTCTTAAACGAAGCATTTGTTGCTGTTCGTTCTTTCTGTCGCGCCACAAAGCTGCTAATAAGAATTTAAGGGCACAGAAATATGTCAATAGTATCATCCCGTAGGTTGACTCTTTCGTTTAGGGGTGGACTCAAGATTTTGGTTACGGCTATTCAAAAATTTCAAGGGGTGAAAATTTCTTAACAAATACTAACTGAGTACCAATATCATAAAATTGATCATATCTTGAAAATGCTAACGTTATTATGTGCTAATTTTTATAATATATTAATATGATATACACTATATATAGAAATTTTAGGCAAAGTAATGGGTATTCAACTAAATACCCTTGATATATTCAACTGAATACCCTTGATACATGGCAGGCCCTCCCCACTTTATTTACCAATTACGTTACAGCCTAGGAGGGAGTGGCCACTTTGGACGAGCTGATCACACGGCTGCCAGGTGAGTGATCAATGGAACAAGTGGCTTGATCAGAAAATACATATTAAAAAGATAATAAATTACAAATATGTAAATATTTTTTAAAATTACAATTTTACTCTATTTTTTTTACAAGTGGACAACTATTTTTACTTTATTTTGCAAATTACAATTTTTATATCCTGTCCCACATGTCAGCGTTACAATGGCCACTTCTAATATTATAAGGCTGACAAGTGAACCTGAAATTGATTTTCTGAAAACGTTGTAGTTTTCTGTGAAACTTTTTCACTTTATGAAAAGCCGAAGTTCTCTTAATTTGGTAAATGATCCTCCCACCCCCATAAAGTGATCAATATCCTATTTGTTATTTTTTTCTTTACAAGTAAGAGCTGAGAGTTGGCTCAAATCATATTTTTAGGACAAAAATAGGTCAGGTTCTGGAATGCACTGCATGTCTGCATCACAGTACAAACTGCAAAATTTAGCATACCCAAAGAACATGCTCCCAAGGAACTCTGTACAGTTTCTCCATGAAGTAGATTTTTTTAATGTAGAGCAGTGATGCAGTGATGCGGTCTTAGTAGTAAACAATAACACTAATAATGAAGTCTTTTAGTCCCAAAATATTTGGTGTTGTATGTGATCTTACTACTACAGAGTTTATAATTTACTCCCTCCATATCAATAATAATCAGCGTTTCTGGGTGCTCAGCTAGATATTGAAAAGAACCCACGAAGTAGATTTTTTTAATGTAGAGCAGTGATGCAGTGATGCGGTCTTAGTAGTAAACAATAACACTAATAATGAAGTCTTTTAGTCCCAAAATATTTGGTGTTGTATGTGATCTTACTACTACAGAGTTTATAATTTACTCCCTTCATATCAATAATAATCAGCGTTCTGGGTGCTCAGCTAGATATTGAAAAGAACCGCGCTCTGGAGATTAGCTTCTGTTCTGGACGAAAGTACCCCCGTCGCTGCTTCCGCCTCATTGGCTGCAAAAAAAAAAAAGCGCAACACCAGCCAGCCAAGCCTGAGACTCGACCTCAGTACCACGTGCTTCGGAGCTTGTGGTGTTAACCACTCAAGCTGTCTCGATTTTGTGAAAGAGTTAGAGGTCTCAATTTATTTAATATGGGCAAACATGGAAATTTTTCCCTAATTAAGTGCTTCTTGGTATGCTAAATGCTGTCCAAAACGAAGTTCTTATAAGATATGGAGGGAGTATACAGCACCGCCATGTTGCAATTATTAACCTGAGTACTTCAGCACATAACAAGTTTTAACAACATGAGTAACTCTTTGCCACCCTTGCTTTAATTTTTCCAGTAGATAGAGAATGATGCCTAAACAGCACACAGGGCGAGCTTGCATATATCCCTTTGTCAACACGGCAATGGTTACGTGACAATTATCATTATCGTAGTGGAGTGTGACAAAGTGAGATTGATGTGATAGTTTCATGTCCTCTTGATATTTTTCTCACCCTCTTTAGAATTCCTCTTCATTCCTTTTTTGACCCTGCAAAATAATGCATGATTAAATAACAATGTACGCAGAACTTGATGCATGAACCAGTGCACTTCTTCTGGAGGAAAAGAACCGAATTTGTGACCTGGGTTAACGATGCTTTATATTGATGGAGTTCAAAA
The DNA here is from genome assembly GCA_031894775.1 of Chloris gayana. NCBI lineage: Eukaryota > Viridiplantae > Streptophyta > Magnoliopsida > Poales > Poaceae > Chloris > Chloris gayana. The sequence goes on from JAUNZO010002534.1 coordinate 138,230, forward strand.
GGTATGTTTGGACCAAGTGAAACACGTTTGCTTTATTTATTTCTAATGCATATCTATGGTCTATAGTTAGAAAGAGACAAAAAGGCAGTTGATACGTAGCCGAAGACAAACTCGTAGTCGTAGAGTTAAGCACAGGTTAATTTTATATATGGCTGAACATGCATGATATTGATGATTGTTTCCTTTTTTTTGAACTGCTATATGGTAGCATAGTGGTGTTAGTTGAAAAAGAACTGGTGTTTTAACACCAAACTTAGCATATACAGGTCCACACAAATGCTCAGACTTAACATAGGCTTGGTGCTGCATATACGGGTCCACAAATGACATCACTCAGCTTTATCATACTGAGTAGTGTACATCAAGCAATGCGGCGTCTCATGTGGTGTTTTCGTGATAATCGGATGCCACACAACTTTTCTCTCTTCTCACCTTTTCGGAGCAATTTACCCTGCTTTATTTCAAGAATCTATATCCACATTATCTTCTTACTAAATGACAATGACCGAGCAAGGGTTATTATTAGCAAACTCATCTCCGGCCACTAGCAGTGGAATGGCCCAGTGTCGTGAAAAATGACTTTTGTAGTCGCTGGACGTTGTTTATAGAAATTGATAAAAATGAAATTTGAGTTTGAAAGATAAAGATATTTCAAAGTCACAAAATTATATTTGGCCTACATGCATGGATTTTGGAAATATGTACCGGAAAGGAGAAACTTGGAAGGGTAAGTGTTTTATACCCGGTAAATTCAGAAAATAATGAAATGTTGTAATCATATCAAGGATATATACGAGTCAGGGCAAATATATTATTGGCATAACATATTTAGAGTTTCGACTTCTAAGCAAGCCTAAATTGAACAGAGGAGTTGTTCCCGTTGTTACATACTACATAGTACAGAGGATGCGGCACCCAATTTGTTTGATGACCCTTGAAGCACTAGCCTATCGCACCTAAACAGTGAGAAAAATTCCTGCAAATATATCAGCAAGAAGCAAAGTTGCCCACTGCCCCACAGTATAGCAGCCCTCGTGCACAGTAGGGGTCTTCCAATCCCTACTGTAGTTTCTTGAAAGTAAAAAGAGAGAGAGAGGAAAAACATATAGCAGCCGGCGTGTTTCCTGGTTCCGCTGAATCCTCAGAGTACATCAGAGTAGACCCGTGACGAGGAGAACAATCGACGTGACCACAGCACTAGTTGACTAGCCCTCCGGCTGACTTAGGCTCTGACCTCCGGCGACCAAAGAAAAGAATCCACAGATGAGTTAACAAATAAGCGCTGCCAAAGGATTTTTTTAAAAAAAACAAATAAGCCGGTCGGGTTCATCCGCGCCCGAGAAAGGTCGTCGTCGTCGTCGTCGCAAAGCGAAACAGGTCAACAGTCAAACCTCGCCAGGCTAGCCGATATCGTTAATTAGAATAAAAACTAAGAGACCGATGCGAATTGCACTCCAGCAGCGCACGCGCACATTCGAGATCCTGATGCTAAGCGCGGGTAAACTATCGCTATTGCGGCCACATGCCTGATATTCCCCCGCTCCGTTTGACCACTCCACCAACGCGGCTTCCCCACTATATAAACTCCCCGCCCACGCGGCCCCTCATCCACAACAACGCCTGCCTTCGATCTCCACACAGCAACAGAGACAGCAGTTGAAGCACACCATCAAGCTCACTCACTCGCTCAGTGACTCCACATCTAGCCGGTCTCTCCAGCTAATCAAGAATCGATGGATGCGCTGTGGATGGGCTCATCATGTGACTGGTCCGGCGCCACAGCGGCGATGATCGGAGGAGACGACGACGCGGCAGGGCTCCGGCGCGGCCCGTGGACGGAGGAGGAGGACGCGGTGCTGTCCAGCTACGTGGCGGCGCACGGCGAGGGCCGGTGGAACGAGCTGGCGCGCTGCGCGGGGCTGCGGCGCACGGGCAAGAGCTGCCGCCTCCGCTGGCTCAACTACCTCCGCCCCGGCGTGCGGCGCGGGGACTTCACGCCGCGCGAGCAGCTGCTCATCCTCGACCTCCACTCCCGCTGGGGCAACCGCTGGTCCAAGATCGCCGCCGAGCTGCCCGGCCGCACCGACAACGAGGTCAAGAACTACTGGCGCACCCGCGTGCAGAAGCACGCCAAGCAGCTCGGATGCGACGTCGGCAGCACCCGGTTCCATGACGTCATGAGGAACCACTGGATGCCGCGCCTCATCGAGAGGATCCACGCCGACTCCGCCGCCGCCGCCGTCGACAACGACGTCGTCTCTTCTTACTACCCTCTGAATGTTGCGTCAAGCAGCTATGGAGTCCGCGCCGAGCAGTGCGCGTCGTCGCCGGAGGCGTCCTGCGTGACCACCGGCCCGTCATCGTCGGAGATGTCGCACGGCGCTCATCAGTTCCAGACCAACAGTCCGATCGTGGCCAGCGACGGGGCGGCGGCGGCTGGTTACTGGTCGTCAACGGAGCAATGCCAACGCGGCAGCACAAGCGGCGGCGGCGACATGTTCGACGGGAGCTGGTCGGAGCTTCTTGCCCGCGCCAACTGCCGCGACGACGCCGATTCCATGGCCGGGCTGCACGACTTTGATGGCTTGGGCGAAACCGTGGACAACTTCTGGAGTTTGGACGACATCTCGCTGCACCACTTATGCTGATTTCTTGATTCTACTAGTACTTATGTTACCATGAATGACACGTAGCATGTTGTAGGGTTATTACCTGGTTCCCTATTGTTTATCAGCACAGTTGTTAACATATAAAAGTAATCACTGAAACCAGCGTTCATGCTTAGTGCCATGACAGAAGAAATTAATCAAGACAGGAGAAACGATAATTACTCTGTGCATGGGACACACATAACACATGGAGCCATGTTGACCGTCGGATGCAACATGTATGGCCTCACTTAATTTGAAAAAGAAAATGAATACAATTAGATAGCTGCTTGACAGTGTTAGCCATCAAATTTGGATGATGGATTTGACATAACTTCATCAAACCACCTGGGATGAGGAAAGTTTGCATGTACCTGGGCGCTATGAGGTCGGAGTTGTTTTTCTTTCTTTTTTTCTTTCTGTTATTGGGGTGGGGGTGGGGGGCAAATGTCTCATGTAAAAAAAACAAAATCATTATATGTCATCAGGTTTTTAAATCACTACATCGATTTACTTGGTATACAGGCACACACACATGGAGAATATAAGTCTCGAACGTCATTTGATAAGTTATGAAATTTCATGCTACTGATACGCAAAGGCACAATGATCAATACAAATACGTCATCAATAAGTCTCCATGGAGTACCAACAAAAGAAAAGAGAGGAAAATTGGATACAATGTCGAGACATATTTTTCCATCATTCAATATGACTTCTAGGCAGCTAATTGGTCCATCAAAGGCACATAACCTAGCTCCCTGTCTTCAGTCTTCACCCATTCGACCATACCGCCAGGCCAAACAAATTGACCGTCCCCTACCTTGCGGTACATGACCCGAGCAACGAGGCTGCAATGAGTCGACAACGAGCCATGGAGCTAATGATCTCCGACGTGTCCTTACCTAAGTTATCTCCATCATCTCGTCAGCTCATCATGATCTAAGTAATTTCCTTTCGCCTTTGTTTCAATCCAAACTTCCAAACTCTACGACTGTTTGCCATGTTCCACCTATATGTTGCCTTGCTCACTATTGCGTGTTGTGTTGGATTTAATACTTCAAAGCTACATTGGGAAACCGAATAGGGAAAAAAGGTAATTTTAGTGTGACATTATGCCAAGAAACAGTAACCCATTATTTTGTCAATTGTGTCATACTTGTAAAACACATTCTTGTACTACTGTTGAATACAATACTTATTTTTGTGATTAGAATGTAAAATTAGAGTAGAACTTTAAGTTGTATTATATATAAGAAAATATGAAACATATCCCGTCGAGGTTTAACTCGACGAGTAAACTATGGGCTGTCCTACGAATCAAGAACCCGATGGTGCACACAAAACAATTTAGACAGGTTCGGGCCTCCTGTTCGGATAATAACTCTACGTCCTGTATGAGGTATTGTATTATGATGGTGTAACTTATGTTTCGAGGGGTGCCCCTGCCCGCCTTATACGTTCGGGGGTGCAGGGTTACATGGAAGGTCTTAGTCGGTCTACAACTCATTACAAATATGGTAACTCTATCTCTAAGCTTCGTTGTGAGTTACTCCTTGTCCTTCGGTTGGTCGGCCCTGTCGTGCCATCCTATATTTGGTCAATATTTCCTTCTTGTGTAGATACTCGTAAGGTAAGTACCACACATATCCGTATCAAATTTTCTTATAAAATAGTGTATTGACGCATCCGTATCCCTGTGAGTGTGGCATTGACGGCATATGCCAAGGTAGGCTGTGTATATATAGCGAGGCACTGAATTCGATTTTCAGTTTACACTGATCAAATGACTGAACAAAAACTCACAACAAGTTTAAATGATAGAGCAAAGACTCACAACATTCTAAGTTGAAGTTCACCTCAAAATCCTTTGAATGCGGCTATATCTCCAAAAATTTCCAACTTGAAATTCTCGTGAATGATGGGAAGCAAATTTCAAAGGATTAGTAGCCTAAATATTCCATCCTTTCTTTTGGCTTCTCAACTCCAAGATGACACAACAATGCATCAACTCTTTTCTTGGTTGTCCCCGATAAGCCGCTATTTGTTAACAAATCAAAGGAACAAGTGAACAAGAAAGGCGTTTATTCAGAATTTTTCACTTTGAGATGAAAGGTTTACGTTTTGTGGTGACTTATTCCCTAGAATGCTGAAATCAGGAGATGAAGTAGTTGTTGGTCTTGAAAGTCCACTTTACTCCCTCTAAATATGACCAAAGTCCGGATGACCCCTAAACTATTGTTTGTTTTGTTTTACCCCCACTATTTGATAAAAGAGTTTATTTTACATCTTTTATTGGTATTCTAATCCAAATTTGCTTTTGTAGACCGGGATTAAGCTGAAATTGTTGTGTCATCTCGAGACATGTGTCGTCGGATATGACTAGGTAACCAACTCTGACATATAACATTATCTATAACTCGATAATAGAGTGTGTCCTCTCACCTTCTCCCTTCCTCGTAGGTGTTTTCAAGGCACTCGACCACTAGGAGCTTGCGCTCACCGATGATGCATCCACACTACTCTCATGAATCTTGATCACTGCGATGTCAATCATGTCATCAACCTCGCCGACCATTAACATCCTATAACTATAGCCTAGTTTTATCTCGCACCATGCTGTTGTATGAGTGAACGGAGAAAGCGGGTCGTGCACAAAAAAACCTCGATACAAGCATGTGTTATATGACCCATTCATTTGTCACATCGTACAATCTAGATGTGAGATTGTGTCAGAAATCCCAACTTAATTCCAACCCGCATAAGTAACTTGGGATTAAAATACAAATAAAAGGTGTAAATGAATTGTTTTCTCGAATTGGAGGGGTAAAACAAACCAAATGATAGTTTAGGGGGTTATCCGGACTTTGGTCATACTTAGAGGGAGTAAAGCGAACTTTATCCATTTTAATATTCAAAGATGGAAAAGTCAGCAAATTTCCGGAGAAATTCTATGGATCTTGAATTGTGGTCACTCAATGGATTGAGTGTTCCTTCCACTATTTAATTCTTATTTCTATAGGTTATGAACTCAAACTTTAGCATGTATCATGATCTAGAATTATGCCAAGCATCTTATTACTTCGATTAAAGTCACCTAAATTGTAAAGATCTTTGTATTATAACAATGAATTTTCAGATGTAACTTGATTTTTGGTAAAAAGAATCAATAATACGTTTATGAAAATAGTACGAGAATATCAATTTTGCTTGTGTGATTTAGCATTTTTCATAATTGGACGTTTATCGGACATAGAAAATTGCAATAATTTGTTGAAACTAAGCATGATTAGTAGAATCCATATTACAAAATAGCACTCCCTCTATTTTCAATTTATTATCGTTAGGACAATGAGTGCAATTCGTCTATTTTTAACTAAAATTAATGCTAACAATAATAATAGAAAAATAAAAAATAATTATTTTGAATTAGTATTTTTAAATAAAACATTGCATTTCTAAGAATATCCATACCGGCGTTCATTATCCCGTCTTTTAGGACGGAAATAGCGTTTTTTGCTCGTACCGGCGTACACTACCCGTCCGATAGCATCCCGCACCGCGTCGCACGCCAAATGCGAGTGTGCGTACGGTCGCACGCTACGCGCAGATCCGCGCACCGGCGCGCCATCCCAACCACATGACACATGGAGAGAGGAGGGAGCGAGGCTGCCCGCGCATGGAGAGAGGAGGGAGCGAGGCCGTTGGTGCGGGGAGAGAGGCCGCCCGGTGGCGAGAGAGCTCGACCCACACCGGATCCGGCCGGAGGAGGGAGACTCGTGCCTAGATCCGATCGGAGGATCTCGTCCGCCGCTGCCCCGTGCGCTCCGTGTGTGGGAGGCGGGAGGATGGCCGGTGCCCAAGATCCGCTCCTCGCCGTGTCGCGGGAGGTTAGCTAGCACGGGTGGAGCTCCGCCTCAACGACCAAAAGGCGGCGGCGAGCGGGGGCGGGGGGGGGAGAAAGGCGGGGCGGGGTCGGGAGGCGACGGTGCGGGGAGGAGAGCATGGGGCGGTGGTGGGAAGGGAGAAGGGATTGAGGAAAGAGGGGTGGGGGAGAAGATTGGGAGTCGGGGAGGAGAGTGAGGAAAAGAAAAGAAAATGGTGGACCCCAGTAGTTGAGATAAAGGAGGCTGAAAGTTGTCTAGATGGGGGTGGGGATGGTGATTAAGCAATGTACCTAAAATCCCGAAAATCACAACACTTAAACAAACTTGTGAGAACTGTCTAGGACAGAAGGGTTAAGGACGGAACTTCCGTCGGGGCACGGGGGTGAAAAACAAGGGAACCACTAAGAGAGCGAAATGTCACGATTCCGCTTGAATAGAAACCTTCCTTCACCTCCTAGAAGTGTTGTACCTGTAGGAATTTGGTAGACACACCACACATAAGTAGATCGGGCAAAAACAAGCCAAAGGGAGAAAACAAGCACACAACAAAACACAAGAGAGACACGAAGATTTTTCACCGAAGTTCGGACCCCTCATAAAGAGGTTCCGACGTCTCCGTTGAGGAGCTCATAAAGAGCCGTGTCTTTCTCAACCCTAAACCTTCCCAAGTGGCCACAAAGGTCAAACTTGGTTTTTCTTCTTCTTCTCTTGATTCCTTTTCTTGCGGAGGCGAATCACAACCTTCACAAACTTCCCAAGACCGACCGGAATCTTGAGAGCTCTATGGTGACACCTAGCCAATCTAGGAGAACGAATCTTCAAGAGTAACAAGTGAAATCTAGATTGCTTGCAAGGGGAAGATGTGCTCTAGGTTGGGGTGATGCTCTCAAGCTTGGATTCAAGTTGGAGACTCTCGCAAATGGCTTTGGATCCGAAGGGGAATGGAGAGGAGTGAGAGTTTGAGCTTGAGTGAGACGGGAGAGTTCAAAAGCACCGACAACCGGCCACACGAGTTGGGGGTGGCCTTATATAGCAAAGGAAAAAAAAAGAGCTGTTGCTAGGTCAAGATGGGGATTGACGGAACTTCGATCAAGGACGGAACTTCCATCACTCCCCTCGGAGTGAGTAGAGCAACGGTCAGGTCGAAGTTCCGTTGACCACGAAACTTACGTACTGGAGCTCTCCGGAACCGACAAAACTTTCATGGAAACCCATGGAACTTCCGTCGGGTCCGGTTGTGCTCACTTCAAATATCGGGACGAAAGTTCCGTCGGGGATGGAAGTTCTGCCGGAAACTCTCCGAAATCGAAGGAACTTCCCTCACCCATAGAAGTTCTGTCCCATCCGGGAAAGTTGGTTTAGTTTTGCTTTTTGGACTTGGATTTTCTTGGCATTTTTTGTTTTTAAGCTATTTTAGGTGTGCCAAGCTAATTTAGGTTTCTAGAGCACATTCTTCCCTGCATATAAGATTGTTTCAACCCTCTTGATAGTTTGGCACAACTATACTTAAAAAGCTTTAAATCTATTCTTTTAGTTCTTGTTTTTGAGTACTTGTTCCATCTTTTATAGAGGGGCATACTATCTCACAACGTGGGTATCATTCTTTTGATATCCTACACATTCACTTAATATCACATTAGAAGTTTTAATTCTTTATTATTTATCACCAAAACCCACTAGGAGGCCTAGTTGCATCTTCGAGGAGCGAAAAAAATTGATATAGAGTAAAGAATTTTATTGATCGAAGAGAATATTTCTTTAGAGAATAAATTTAAAGGACCATGAATACGGATAGTCTAATATACTGCCTACTTGTTCATCATCTGCCACCAGCCAGGCGGTGGCCATGCCAGATTTTTTTTTTGTGTGATAACACCATGCCAGATGATAACACCGGAGCTCAAACCTGTGGTCTTCGATGACCTGGTCAAACGCTGGTCGCCTGTCGTCAACGGGCTGCGGTCCACGTGAAGACCAGCGGACGTAGGCAGACACTCTGGCCCCACGTGCTTGATAACCGTTCATCCTCGTTCTTTGCTTACTCTAATCACTTTTTGAATCGCAAATGCCGTCAAGATCATGCTGGACCACCGAAAGTTAGTTAAACGCGGTTGTGAAAAGGTAGGATCTTGGTCATCCGGACCTTGCATCTAACGGCCTCAATGGACTCGACACGCACTCACGCTATAGCTTTACGTCACCCGTGGTTTGAGCGAAACACGGTTCGCATCCATTCCTCGATTCTGACGACTTGTAGTAGTGCCCTTAAACGCATATGCATGTTTTTTTTTACACAAAAATGCATATGCATGTTTTTTTTACACAAAAATGCATATGCATGCTAGTTGCATTGCATTGCTGATATGTGCTACGAAGCAATTATATTGCATAAAAAGAAAAGGCCCATCCGTTAATCTGCTGATTTAGCGCTTCAGGGGTTATAGTCTCGTCGTACCAAATGGAAGCCCCAACCCATCTGTAATCGGCAAATTTGAAGTCACGTATCCCATGATTTAGAAATTTGTTAAGATTTTAATTAATTTATAAATAATAAACAAATTATAAGGACGACACCATAAATAGTATAAGGTCTCCAACGAACACAGATTACTTATCGCAAATGAATCCTGAAACAATATAGTATATCATTTTTATATTTTATTTAAAAATATCATTTCTCTTAAAAAAAAGAAGAAGAAAAAATAGGAGAAAAACAGGATCCGGTACGAGTGATGAACAGGGCCCACGTCTCAGAGGCGCAGGCCACGTCCAGAAGCCCGCGACCTCATCAAATCTCTGTGCGCGCGCGGCGGGCCACGCCCGCGTCATGTTCGACGAAATGCCCGACCGGGACGTCGTGGCGTGGACGGACATGCTCTCCGGCTACGCCTCCAACGGCCTGTACCGCGAGGGACAGGACTTATTCCGTCGCATGGCGGCGGAGGGCATGCCCCTAACGAGTTCACGCTCTCTGGCGTCCTCGCCGCGTGCCGTGGCGGCGGCACGGCTGGTCGCCGCTGCGGGGCATCGGTCCACGCCGTCGCGGTGCAGCGAGGCGTGGGTCGTATGCCGTACGTCGTCAACGCGCTCGTCGACGCGAGGAGGCTTTTCGATGCACTGGGCGGAGGGCGCACACCCGCATCTTGGACGTCCATGATCTCCGGAACGCCCGCTCGTGGCAGGAGAGCTCCGAGCTGAACCTGTTCCAACTAATGCTCCAGGTGCCGATATCTCTTAGACTGTATAAACGGCGTCTCTGATGCTATTATTCATCATTCTAGCCTACGTGTTTCACTAGATTGAGGATGAATTTGGAAAATTCTTGTTTTGCTGCAGAACCATCTTTATATATAAAATTATAAACTGTTCAAAAGAATATTTTAGCTTTTCTTTCTTGCATCGGAGATTGTGGAGAAACCAATTTTGTGAAAACGGCATGTGCATTATGATTTCACCAGTATGCTGGTAGCTCATTTTTTCAGGCTTAATGTTGGGTGAGTTCTCAGTTCCTATAATGTGCTAAAATTGAAGGTTATTGTAAACATATCAATTTGATTCTGGCGAAAGTATTGACTTATCAAGTTTCACTAAATTCACAAATCACGTCTTATGCCTCGGTTGATGTATCAGGAAATACTATCTCTTCAGACTTGCTCATGGAGTATTTTCTGTAGCTTATATGTTCTGCTGAATGCTGTATAGAGCATAATTGTTTTTCATGAGCCATCTGATTCTGTTTCTGCAGTGCAGGATGATATTGAGCTGAGTCCGTTTACCTGTTCTATTGTAATCCATACGTGTACTTCAACAGTTAAATTATGTTTTGGATAGCAACTTCATGTACTGTCCATAAAAAAAGCTCTCCGAATGAACCTTGCCGGCCGTTCCGATTCTGTAATCGACATGTACTGCACTTGTTCATGTGGAAATGAATTATCGAGATTAACCCTGATGGAGCAAAGACGTACATCCTGTTTGCAAATATATATGCTGTAGATAGCAAATGGAGCGATTATGCTTTGACAAGAATGTTGTTGAGAGGCATGGCAAGCAGGAAAGAGGTTGGAATTAGTTGGATAGAGGTAATGAATTGGATATATAGCTTTAGCACAGCTGATAGTTCCAGTCCTCAAGTTAGTTTGGCAGATGAGGTATTGCACATCTTGGTTCGCTCCATGGATGATGGTGAAAATGATTTTGCTGCGAATATTTATGGAGTCACATGATTCATTTGTACTTGAACTGTTCAGTTCTTGTTGTCGAATACAAGAATCGGTGCTGGAGCTTTGAGTATTCACGGCACCTATCCAAAACCTAAACAAATTTCCCAGGTAATTTAAAGAAAATACAATGAGACGAGGAAAAATATTTTTAATCAATGTGTATCTTTGGTTATACGAGCACAGCCGTTCTACCGTGCTCTGAAATTTCCAGTTTAGTAGTCAGATTAAATTCTAAAAATCAATTTGTTCTATGTAGACTAATTATCAATGTAACTAAACAGCTGTTGTTTTTGTTACTATTACAGAATCTTGAAACAGTTCAGTTTATGGAAGGCGATAACTTATATCTGCAGCTTGAAGCAAAGTTTTTCATGGGCTTCCATTAATTTATGGCTTTGAATTGAATCTTAAAAGAATTTTTGTAGTTCTTATTTCTTAGATGACATCATAGCTTTTCTGTTATTACTTTATCTTATTCGGATCTCTACCCTTTCTAAAGGTGTAACCGGTGACGAGGGCTACAACACATTGTGTGCCCAAACGAAAAATAGTTATTAGTTGATGGTAAGTGGGGCAAAACAGCTTGATGTTCATATTGCTTGAATCTCACTTGTCCTGGTTTACGTTACTGGGCTTCATCCTACTCTTGGTCATAAATTTTATTGGTGTACTGGTGTCGTTGTCATTGGATAACTTATTCCTGTACCTCAAATGTTAATAAGACATGATTGACTTTGTTAGTGGGTAGTATCTTCCTACTAGTCTCATCTGTAGTGTCCAGTTGCATAGCTTGTGAATCACTGGAACCCTATATACTTACTCGCATCTTAATAAGTTATTTTCCATTGTTCTGGTCTGTACTTAAGGAATACTGCCGTTTATTGTAGGTCCAGTTCTTGTATCAACATCAAGTATACTACCAGTGACCTTTTTTTTGCGTATTCAGGAAGAGTAGCGGCAATCTGGAAGGCATTGACGCTGCGTTGATGCTCAGTCTCAAATCTCTGGTTATGTCATTGAACTTCAAATCATGAGCTACTCGGTAAGGATGGATATATATGTTTGAAGCTGTGTTTTATGTTATCGATGTTGCAATGATTTATTTTTCTTTTGGAATGTGCTCAATACCTTACTATCTTGTTTTAAAATAGTCTAAAAAACATTGAAAAACGTGTTTCAGTCATTATCAAGAATGATGCAATACATAATGTGATTAATATCAAAGGCTCGCATATGATTCTGTTACATAAATAGATATCTCAATTATCCAAACAAGTCCAAATATATGGGATTAACTGTCGATGACTTGTTCTGCACATTTACAAACTGAAATAACCAAATATCAGTGCCATAAATGGAAAACAGACTATCACTTATATGTTGGTGCATGGAGCTTCGTAAATAGTATATCAATTTCCAGCCAGAAGGTGTATCGTTGTCAAGCACCAGAACTGTTGTTTATTCACACTCTGACCCTGCTGACACAAATTACTGCTTTGCATCCACAATCCCTTCGTTTCCTGCTAGCATTAGGTACTTATCCTTGCGAGTTAGCATAGTGGTTTCGAATCCTAGAACCGTAGCAATCCCACCCTGCACCAAGTTTGCCACCTCATAGCTCTCATATTTCTTGCCATCGATTATGATACTGGTAGGCATTTTGTCCATGAACTCGACGACGTATGCCGGGTGGGGGTTCATAAAGTAGTAGAAGTGGTCTAGGTACTTGGACTTACCAGTAGACGTACCGTAGAACATGCTGGACCAGTTGACCAGAGCTACTGGATAGATCTCATCGACAAGTTCAACAAATAGTGGGCTGAACCGTAGCAGGTATGGTTCCCGGCATGTGGTCCCTTCAGGGCAAACAACCAGATCCCCTTGCTGCAGCGACTTCTCCATCCGCCTCCTGTCCTTGTCCCTGTTTCGGGTCAGCCGAACGGTCCGGATTGGTGACAGGAGCTCACTGAAACGGCTGACACTGTATGTCACAGCTGATACTTGCTTGTTCAGTATTGCTGAGATGTAAACTGGATCAAGAAGCGTGCGGTGGTTGCACACATACAGGCGGCCATGTCCGTTGTTTTGGGCAAGTTCTTCAGAGCTTGCCTGACTAGTGGTAGAGATGGGGGAGTTGATGACCCGGGTTGTGACTCCAGTTGCGGATCCAATCGGGACAGAAATAGAATATGGAAGGTTCACAAAAAGGAGTGTTCGGAGCATAGTGAGGAGAACAGCAAACGGGAGCCACATGAACATGGCTAGAGTGGCTTCAGGGGTAGGCTTGAAGGCTAGCCTGCCATCATGAAAGATTAAGGGTCTGGGGTACTGGTTTCTTGGCAAGGCTGACCATTTCCTTTTTGTTCTGGTGTTACCAAGTAAACTTCCTGCAAACAAGAAGCAAAATGACATTAGGGTTGTTTCCTGAAACTTATAATAAGCTGGATTTGTAAAAGTCACGTAAATGCTTGAGACTTGGCCGAAATGGAGCTCGAGAGGTTGCACAACTTTCTATCTACGATAGATAAATTTCTAGATTAACTTTCTGAACTGATACCATGTTTTCAGTTGATTTGTAGCCTTCAGTGTTGTTCAAGACCACAACTAAGTAAAAGTATACTCCGTGCATGAAAGAAAAGTAGTTTATTTATTTATTTTAAAGGATCCTTGGTGACTTAAAAGTTATAATTCTTATGTGGATGTGTACAAGGATCTTCTCTCTTTTTTTTTTTTGAGGGCAGAGAGACTACCGAATGAATATTGAATTAATCAAATCAGATACCTGAATTGAAATATGCATATCTTTTCACAGAGAACATTTTCTTTATGAATAAATGGTATATCCTACCTTCAATGGTAATGTATTTGGCGGTATGAACCATGTACAGCTAATAATACAGTTTTGCGTTGGAGCAGGAAGCCAACTTTATGTAATGGCACCATGTGGTCATGTCGATCTAATCAAGATATGACAATGATGATTTCCTTTCTGCCTCATCCTGTCCTCTTTTCCTGGTCTGGTCTTGAGCCATTATTTATTTCATATATATTGTCTTGAGTTGAGCTGTCCTTTCCGTGTAGCCTAACTATGTGCAAGGTAATGAACTCGAATAAGGCATATTGTATAGTCTAGTCATTTCAGTTCAAGTGTAGACGTCTTAACATAAACATCACCTTACTGCACCATCTCAAGGTATAGCATATCTCTGGTGCTACTGCACATGATCCACACATTTATACTAGTGAATGAGGTGTTTTATTTTGGAATTATTATTGGGGCGTTCAACTACTACCAGTGTTATAAAAATGCCTGTGTAACCTGTGTAATTAAGATGTCACGTAACTGATGGGAGAGGTTAGTTGCATTGAGTTAAGAAAGACATGTCCTGCAGTGATACATCTCTCCCGGTCCTATTCAACCACAACACCTGTGTGAAAGTGATCCTTAAAAAGGATAAGCACTACACTGAGATGCATATGTTACGTGGTTTTGAACCCGTGCAATATGTGAATAGCTAACCTTTGGTTCAGTTATATTACTTCTAGTCTATTGCATGACCGATTGCCCTCTCCTATGCATGCTTTCAGCTGTGTATATATCATGCATAATTGCTAATGTGTATATTCCCTTTAACGATGATGTATACAACTCTGCGTTGTCATATATTGAGCAATTGTGTTGAGTTAATTACTTGAACGTATGTATTTTCTCTTGCTTTTATTGGCATATTCCTTATATCAGCTTAACCACAAACGTGTATAACATTAATCATATCTTATTTGTGCTTGTTATTATGATTAATATCCGCATACTGCATAAGTGCATAGTGCATACTTGCATGGAACGTATAAACTATTCAGACCTGTATCATAATCATTGTACACTCACACTGTGACCATATAAAGGAGTCCATCCATATTGCTCAAAGCTCAAATTGAGTCTTGTTTAGATGCACCCAAAATATATTATTTGACTCAGACATCATTAAAATCTCTTCCAGATGAAAGGACCAAATAAGCAATTAGAAAAAGAAGAAAAGACCTGCAAAATATTAAATGACACGGCAGTGCCCTGTCACTTGTGGGCTGTAGCACATCTATAGAAGAATCGATCATTGTAATAGATGCATCAAGCAAAGCATCAATAGAGATGGATGGCATCTAACCTTGCAACAGGTGAAGATCTGGTGCTGAACATGGTCGAAATAGTTTGGGATGCTTCCAAACCATATCATCTCTGTCACTTCTAGCTCTGGAAAGCCTAGCCTTCCTTCACTTTCCATTTCCAGTAGACCGACATAGCGCCCTCCCACCATTATCAACTCCCTCCCCAACACCATCTCTAACCCTATATACTCTTTCAGAAAGGGTTCCACCATAACCCTAGGGATCATTCTGCTGAATCCTACCACACTCTTGGCCTTTTTCGTCACCTCAAGCCCTTCTCTCCCTACATCTTCTAGGAAATGCTTTGGCAACGTTGCCCTAGCAACCCTCATCACTTTCTCCTCTGTTAACCCCAAGAAGCACACCATGACCATGACCTTTGACTGTGCTTCTTGTGTCAAGAAACGTAGCAAAGGGTAGAAGCACAATAGGATGAAACCTCTCAGGAAGCTGCCTGCCTCTATTGCAATAAGCAGGAAGTAAGGGAAAGTGGATGGACACCTTAGTAGTCCTCCTTCAATATCTAGGATTAGAGTTTGGTTTTGAAAGTGGTTGTCATCTTGTGAGACCACAGGGCACCTCTGGATGATCTTAGGACAGGTTGGTATCCTGCTTGTGCTTCGGCGCTGATGGTGGTGACCTTGTGGATTCCCTAACCTCTGACGAACAAAGCGGTAGAAAGCTTGCAAGGATTTGAAGACTGGTTTGGATGCCATATATGTGTGAAATCGGATTACCCAAGGAATTACTTGAGCCGCGTTAGTTCGGTCTAGTTCTTTAGAAGCCTTAGGTTGGAAGGAGTGGCTGCGATACCACCCCTGTATATATATGTGGCTAACGCGTATTGTTACACGAAAATTCAGTTGTGATACCAAACTGGTTCACGACTCTTGACTTTACCTACTAGTCTGACATGCTAGTCCTAGCTATGTGTTACTTAGCAAAACTATGTAAAAAATGGAAGAGGGTTACTTAAGCCTTGCTGGTCAGTTAAGGAAGAAGTTGATTTGCTATGGACGGCAAACATAAAAGTATGTATCCAGTTTACCAAATACAAATTGGATAACAGAATGTAACAAGCTGTTGACTATATCTCTACCTAAATAAACAGGACATTAAAGTTTCTTATGATTTTTTTTCAGAATTCATTAACCTTTTCTTTAGATTTTGAACCAACGGTGTTGCATGGATCAGACTATTTGCTACACTAAATGTGTGTTTTAATAAACTACACTTCTCCCAGCATAAATGATAGTAATACCCAACAATGAGGGCGAAAGATGGTTAAAAGTAGAACGGGTAATCTGTAACAGTAGTCAACGCATGTTTCATTCTGGTAGTGTTTTTGGTGAGGTTGTAAAAAGTGTTATATATTTGGTGCAGGCTTGATTTATTCGTTTGTTCAAGAAGGGAAGAAACCTAGTTGAAGACGACCTGTTACCTAAAAGCTAGAAGGATCCATCAGCGTGTCAATCAGGTACTCCCTCTGTTTTTTTCTTGATGTTAGGACAAGAAGATTAGTTCGTTTTTGAACTAAATTCCTTGTCCTAACGTCATAAAAAAACAATGGAGGGATTATTTTTTATCCATTCCTTCTTATTTAGTGGGTTCTTCTTAAGTAATTTGATCATTTATATTCTGAGTTAAAAAGATTAATAGCTACAATCTTGATCATCAAGCATTCATGGACATCATATAGGGTGTTCCTTGTCTTCTTTTTTGCGAATATCATTGTGGGGGTTGCCAGCTCTCATTTTCCTTATTTACATTCATGATTTCATGTTTTTTTTACAAAATTAGTATTTCTATTCCTGGTTTTTCTTTAATCAATCATTTGTGTATTGGATATAATTAAATTGTAGTGACGATTTCTAGAGAAATCATCTGGCCGCAGAAGGAAATAAATACAAATGGATTTCCAATCCCTTTGTATCTCATAGATTTATTTATTTTACAAAATTGAAATACGGGACTATATGTGTTGAATGGAGTAACATGATTCGGGAAACTAATCATTTTTAAAATGCACAAAGTTTCATATTCATTTTTATATTTTTCATGTTTCAGCCATGCTTACATGAGTACAATGTTTCGGAAGACAATAGCTAGTCATTTTAAAGTTAACTAACATATTCATATGTGTTTATGTTGTCATGTTTTAAAATGTTCTGAAATGAAACCTTTTAATATCTTCATATGATAGTTTCCTTGAAACGAGACAGGTTAATTTGATGTCTTGAAAAGAGATAAATTTTGTGTCTCCATAAAATTTGTCTCTCATGTGATTGTGTCCACGTTAAGTTTATTTATTAGTCAGACTCCATGACATTGGTGGGGGACTGAGATACTATTCTCTTTGATGGACATTATTCAATAATTTTGGATGGTGTGGCTAACTGATTTCCCTTTCATCTAGGTGAATTGATCAAATGTGTGTCGCACTATGGGTGATATCGATCTGGAAAGTCTTTTCTTTCTTTATTGCCTTTTCCTCTTGTAACTTTTTATCATCCACCTGATGTAGGCGGATTTTTTAGTTGAGTGTTCTATCTCAATGGTATCCACATTAAGGGTGCTGAGCCAAGCTCGCGAGAAAACAAAACTCTTAAATTGAAATTCGGTAAAACTGTCCCTGATGAAAGCATATGACGTTGAAAAATCAGTGGATATAAAGGCAATTGATATTGTCTTTTGTTCCATCTATATAAAACATTAAATGTGCCAATCAAGGGCATTTCTTTAAAAAAATTATCTGTGATTGAAAATTATAGTCATTTCTTTTTTGCCACTGATTTTTTTAAATCCCTATTTACCAATGATTTAGTTTTTTCTTTTTTTTCCTTAGAGGCCACTTGTCAAATACAAGTTGTTAACTGTTATACAAAGTTTTTCTTTTCTTCCCTTCTTTCTCACTCCAGCTGCCCGCATAATTTATTTGGAACTGCAGAAGCTACGCTGAACTACGTCTCTTGTTGAGGCCTAACTGATTTTCCAACAATAAGATTTGATTACTATGCCAACATTTGATTATACATCATCATTCTTTAGAAATTTGTCAAAATTTTAATATATGAAACTTAATATGTCTCACATACATGACCATAGGGGTATAAACGGAAACAAAAACCAAGTCAATGGCAAATAGGGGACTTCATATTTTCAGTGGGAAGGAAAAAGAACTATATTTTTTAGTGAAAAAGAAGGAATTTTCTCCATTTCTTCTAGTAACCGTGTGTTTCATTTGGAGAAATGTTGTGGTCCAACATTTATATATTGGGCAATGCAAGTGGGTACTTCTTTTTGCGAATTGAACACAGTTTAGACGTAGACACTCATGTTCGCACACGAGTACTCATTCTTGTGAACACATGCATGGACACCCCAATGCATAAATTTAACACTCGTGTCAAATTGAGATTTGAACCCAGGTGGGTTGGATCCACAATGAGAAAACCTAACTAGCTGAGCTATATTCAGTTTGCAATACAAGTGAGTACATGTGTCAACCAAACTTCTGAATAGACGGTTCTTCCAACCAAATACATCAGCAAATACATTGTGTTGTTGTTTGACTTCTTGAAACATCTCCTTAGGACCTCTTTGTATGGGTTAGGTTGGCTGGGTCAACTTAAATTTTAAAAATAGTTGGGGATGTTTCTATTTGAATCTAGGTTTCTTTAAAAATTCAATCCAGGTTTTAACTTATTCATGGTTAAAAACAAGTTTTAGTTGAAGCGAGACAGATTATTGATTTCTTGGGATGATTGATTTTAGTTTCTCAAAAACAGGTTTATGAAGATGTTTTGTAGAATGTATCTGGTTTCTAAAAAAAATCCATGTGTGATCGTTTAGATCCTAGTTTAAAAGAAAATGTAATCCATTTTTTAATAATTAATGGGAAAAGTAATTTAGCAATATAGTTTCTAGTTTTCATCATAAAATTTCACAAGAAACTTATCTGGTTGGGAAAAAAATCCTAAATTAGAAACTGGATATCTAGTTTTAAGAATTGACTCATCCTAAAGTCTATCAATCATCTTGACCTTGGCAGCGTGGGGTGTGTGGCGACCAAGAGGAAGGGGTCATTGAAGGTGATGACAACCTAAAAATATATATCACAAACTACTACAAAGGCCTATTTGGTCCTCCGGAAAGAAATGGCCATGAGGAGAATGAGATTCTAACCTCATCCTTCACGGAAGAGGAGATTAAAAAAGACATTTTTCAAATGGAACATAATAAGGCTCCAGGTCCGGATGGATTCCTGGCCAAGTTTTATCAAGCTTTTTAGGAAGTCATAAAAGGTGACCTAATGGATCTCTTCGATGAATTCCACAAGGGGACCTTACCACTGTTTAGCCTAAATTTTGGAATCATTAATCTTCTACCCAAACAAGCTGAAGCAAAACAAATTCAACAACTTAGACCTATTTGCTTGCTTAATGTGAGCTTCAAGATCTTCACTAAGGTGTTGACCAATAGGATTGGTTTGGTGACTCAAAAGGTCATAAGACCTTCGCAGACTTCATTCATGACCGGTCGAAATATCATGGAAGATGTGATCATTTTGCATGAAACAATACATGAAATGCATAAGAAGAAGCTAAATGGGGTAATCCTCAAACTAGACTTTGAGAAAGCCTACGAGATGGTCAATTGGATGAAAGGCTTTATGCCGTTATGGTGTAAATGGATTGAGAAAATCGTTAAAGGTGGGAGTGTGGTAATTAAGGTTAATGATGACATGTCATTACTTCCAAACAAACAAAGACCTTAGACAAGGAGATCCACTATCTCCCTTGCTTTTTAACCTTGTAGTGGATATGTTGGCTATTATCATTGAAAGAGCCAAGCATAATGGGGATTTTAAAGGAGTGGTACCGTACTTGGTAGATGACGTGATCTCTATCCTTCAATATGTGGATGACACAATCCTTTTTATGGATCATAATTTGGATCAAGCCAAAAAACTTAAACTAGTTTTAAGTGTATTTGAGCAATTATCCGGATTAAAAATCAACTTTGATAAGAGTGAGCTCTATGGCTATGGCAAAGCCAAAGACTTTTAGCATTATTACGCCCAACTCTTTGGTTGTAAAACAGGCTCAACCACATTTAAGTACCTTGGCATCCCTATGCATCATAGGAAACTCTCTAATAGTGATTTGAACACCATTTAGAAAAAATTTCAAAAGAAACTAGCAAGTTGGAAAGGTAAACTTCTATCCGTTGGAGGGAGAATAGTTCTAATTAACTCCGTACTCACAAGCTTAGCTATGTATATGCTCTATTTCTTTGAAGTTCCCAAAGGGGTGCTTAAGAAGCTTGACTATTACCGGTCACGATTCTTTTAGCAATGTGATGATCATAAGAAAAAATATAGACTTACTAAATGGAGCATTGTGTGCTGGCCAAAGGATTTTAATTTTGGAGGGCTAGGTGTCCAATATTTAGAAATACAAAATACTTGACTCCTTAGCAAATGGCTTTTTAAGCTAATGAAGGAAGAGGGTACATGGCAAGACCTTCTACGAAGAAAATACTTGACCAATAAAACTCTCATAGAAGTGAAATAGAAAACCGGAGATTCTCACTTTTGGTCCGGCTTGATCAACATAAAGGACCAATTTCTAGAGTGTGGACAATTCCGGGTACAAAGTGGCACCAAAATTTGATTTTGGGAGGATACTTGGCTTGGAGACAAACCATTGAGTATTACATGCCCCTCTCTTTATAACATTGTTAAAAAGAAAAATGCAACGGTAGCTCACGTACTAAGTACAAGGCCACTTAATATTTCATTGCGATGGACACTTGTTGGAAATGTTCTCCAACAATGGTATGACCTTTTCTCAAAAGTACCAGGTGTATCTCTTAATGATAACAAAGACATCTTTACTTGGAACCTAAGTGACAGTGGTATGTTCTCGATCAAGTACATGTATAAAATGATTATACAAAGTGGTATTATACCTCTCAAGTGTCCAATTTGAAAATTAAAGTACCACTCAAGATTAAAAATTTTCTTTGGTACTTAATTAGAGGGTTCACTCTAACAAAGAATAACTTGGCATGGATCTCTTACTTGTTGCTATTGTAGTTCTTTATAGACCATCCAACACCTGTTCTTTAATTGTCGCTTTGCACACTTTATTTGGCTCACCCTTTACTATACATTTGGCATTCAACCTCCCATGTCCATTGATGATTTATTTAATGATTGGATCACTCGTTTTCATAACGATGATAAGAATCAAGTGCTTGTGGGTGTATCGGCTCTTCTATGGAGTTTGTGGTTGAATAGAAATGATATGGTTTTTAACAAGACCAAACCAAACACCCTTTTGCATGTTATTTTTAGGTTGATGCATTGGACTCGCACATGGTCTATGTTGGATAAGGAGGAGGAGGAGACACAAGAGATAAAGCTTAGATGCCAAAAACTTGAGATCATCATCATAGAGATCTTCGCGAAGTTTGGTTGGAAATTTTCTAATCAAATCGAAGCCTAGTTCGTTCAGTTCGGAACATTTTGGTTCTTTGTGGTTGAGTCTTAGCAGTGTTGATCACTTCACTTATTTACTACGTGTTATAGTGAAGTTTCATGTCTGAACTTTTGTGTGAGTCTAAGTACTCGTCATGTAAACCTTTGTTGTGTACATCCCTTGATTGTAGAGGCAGGAACGTTGTTCCGTTATCTAGAAAAAAATGAAGATGTTGTCCAATAGTTCTTGATATCATTCAAATTGTTAAAATGATGTTCAAATTGTAGCAAAGCCATACTAAAATTGATATTGTTTGGATGCAAACTATATAGGGCCATTTGTTGTTAAATACATCTGCAATGTACTAACATGATTGTCTTAAATCACTAGGATATTTCTATCTTTTGCATTTACACTACTTAACAACACTATTACCAACTTCTAACGGGGAGCTGGGGGGCTATGTCTTCATTTTCAATGTTGGGACAAAATTGCAAAGCTTAAAATAGCGAGGATAGAATCACAGTAGCATGGGGAAAGCAGAGGTTGATATACAATTGTTTTTAGTGATAAAACACATTGCAACAAATTATATGATATTTTTTACATTTTTTAGAGTAAGACAAATGGTCAAAAGTTATGGAGTACAATGGCGGGCCTACTTTAGTCAAGGGTATTCAGTTGAAACCCATTATTTTGGATAAAAGAAAAGTTATACATAACATATATTATGAATACAAATAAAAGGAAAAAAGAAATAGTCTAACATTCAATCTACACTAAAAAGATGCCCACTTGGATACTTGGTCTACATCCCTCTCGTCAAAAGCCGGCCCAATAGATTAATTTGGCCCACTCTACTCGCCCGTGCTATCGCCTACCGAGGTCCCGTGTCCGATCCTCCTGCCGCCACCGAGCGCCACTCCGGTCGAAGCCGATCTACCTCGACGCCTCCGGTCCCGCTTCCCGAGCACCGCAGCCTGCACTCTTGCTTCCCGTAGGGCGCGGGCCAAAGGTGCCGGGGCAGCGCCCGGCGCCGCCAAGCTGCGGCGTGACCCCGCCCAAGTCCGACCACCCGTCGACTACTCGACCACCACGCTCCAGCGACCCGTTGACCACTCGACTAGGCTGCCGCGCGCAAGCGCCACACGCACCCATCTCGGGGAAGAAATCCTAACTATAGACCGTCACGTGCATTAGCCATTAGGAACTTATTGTGACTAAGAACTTATTCATTTTGTATTATTATAATTGTTACCAGGAATTGATTGTATGTTTTAATTTTAGGAAGTGTTTGTATGATTTGAATGGTTGCTTAATCACACTTATGGGGATTTTTTCTTGTAATTTAAAGATGAGGACATCATCATTCACTTTCGAGTATTAAGAATCGCAAAGTTTACCTGTAATCTATAAGCTTTCCTCTCATTTTACTATTTGTGTAACATGTTATCACTTTGATATGATGATTATTTAGTACATGTGTGTGTTGGCACTCAATCAAGCATTATGGCTACATATTTTTGTTTAGGAGAAAGTCCAAATTACTCCCCTCAAGTATAGACAAAGTATAACACCTAAACTATTGTTTGGTTTAGTTTAACCTTAAAATAGTGCAATTTGGTTCATTTTACCCTCTAACATAATTTATCTTTTTGTTTCTTCACATTTAAGTGGAGTCTTAAGGTAAAATTTTATAGGTGCTAGAACACTTTGTAACGCATGTTAGAAAATACATCATGATTTTTTAATCATTATTTTGATAGATAATGAAATTTAATAGTATATTGATACGGTAATACAAAATTGTATGAAACATGTGTAGGAATGCCGTACTATCAAGTGGGATGCAACATGTGTTGAATGACGATGTCAAAGTGCTCAAAATCCTGGAGAGAAACTAATCCGAGTGACCTAAACCCCGAACGAGTGTGTTCGTCGAGTCAAGGAGGTCGGACCGCCCTGTCAAGGAGGTCGGACCGCATTGAACTAAGTTTTTGGGTTAGTAGGTCAAGGAGGTCGGACCGCCCTGTCAAGGAGGTCAGACCGCCTTGTAGTAAGTTTTTCGGGGTCAACTTCTTGGTTAGTGAGTTTTTGGCCTTAGAAGTGAAGCATAGTTAGTATGAGTGGGTTGAGCAATCAAGTTTGTGGTTTGTAGAGGTTTTCGCGTCAAGTGGTTGGTTGCCTTTCGGTGCAAGGCGGTCGGACCGCCCCGAGCTCGACAGGTCCAACGGCTAGTTTTTGAAACAACCTTTAAATAGCCCTCCACCTCTCCCTTTGGTTGCTGCTGGTTCTTGCCCGATTCTATAGCATTCCAACGGCCATTTGAGCTCTCCCCAACCTCTCTTTGTGAGATCCAAGTGATTTGAGTTAAATCTTTTAGTTGGGTTGAGAGATTTGAGTGTGTGAGCATAAGTGAGCAAATCCTAAGCCTTGAGCACTTTGGGCTACGTCAAGCAACTCGTGATTCATTTGTTACTCTTGGAGGTGAAGCCTCCTAGACGGCTAGGCGTCGCCCTAGAGCTCCCAAGCTTGTGGTGAGCCTTGAGAAAGTTTGTGAAGGTTGTGATCTTGCCTCCGTTGTGGAAAAGATCAAGATAGTGGATTGAGGGAAGTGGTTGAAAGAGACCCGGCTTGGAGCGTGCTAGTGAGCAGCTCAAGCTTCCTCAAACGGAGACGTAGGGATCACGTTGAGGTGATTCCGAACTTCGGTAAACAAATTCGAGTGTCTCCGTCTCTCTTGTTTTCTAGCTTATTTGTGCTTCCGCTTCGATCTACTTTGGTGTGCTCTTTTGTGTGCAGATACTTCGTGTATGTGCTAAGGAAAATCTACGGAGCATCACCTCAAGTTTTGATTTGAGCTAGAAATCAAATTTGGAGAGTTGACCTATTTCTACTCGTGCAAGGCGGTCCGACCGCCTCGATAAGGAGGTCGGACCGGGTTGAACTAACCTATGCGAAAAAGTTGTGTTAATTTCAGGTTTCGCCTATTCACCCTCCCCCCCCTCTAGGCGACATCAAGGTCCTTTCAATTGGTATCGAGCCTAATCTCCTAATTAGGCTTAACCGCTTGGAGAAACGACGATGTCGCATCCTTGGGTCTTCACACCTTCATTTGAGGTACCTCGTTTTCATAGAGCGAACTTTGCTCTATGGAAAACTCTCATGTCTTCGTACCTTCGTGAAATGAGCTCTCAAATTTGGTGGATCGTAGATATAGGCTTTTCTCATGCCTTAGAGAGATCCTCTCTAACTAGTGCGCAAAAGAAATGCTTATATCTCGAAGCCCGTGCATATTACACTTTGTCTAGTGCTTTGAGTGCGAAGTAGACAACACACTCCTTGAGAAGCACGGCTGCCTAAAGACCGCCAATTTACTTTGGAAGGCACTTGAGGAAACATATGGCTCAAGCAATCGGTTGGAGTCATTGCTAGAACGTGAGTCGGAGCTCACAGCTCCATCAATGATCTCCAATGAGCGCCATCAACCTAGTGAAGAGTCAACCTCCCGGAGCAGTTCACTCTCATCCAAGAGTCATGAATCATGTGCCATGGATGAAGAAAATAAGAGTGAAGATGATGAAGTTAACTTCATATCCGACGAACATAAGCAAAAGAGACTTGCCAAAGTCATGCAGCTCGTGATGAGGATTCAAGAGCAAGAAAAGCAATTAGAGAAGCAAGAAGACTTTCTCATTGACAAGATGGAAGAGCTCAAGACTCTACATGAAGAACATGAGAAACTCAACCAATCGCACACCTCCTTGATCGGTAAATATGAAAAAATAGAAAAGGAGTATACTTGTGCTATTAATGCTTCTTCTTGTGCTGCAGCCCTAAGGAAAGAAAATGAGGATCTCAATGATCAACTTGAAGTGCTCACAAGCAAGCATGTGGTGATGCAAAAAGATCATGAAGAGCTCATACGCTCTCATGAAACACTTCAAGACTCGCATGCTATGCTACAAGTGGCTCATGAGGTTGTGGTAACATCGGTGAAATATTCTCAACCTCTCACACAAAAATGCACCTGCTCACAAAAGTCAATTGAATTTATTTGTGCTAACTCTTGTTGCTCTCAAGGCCAACATTCAAATGTTGAGCAAATTGTTATACAATCTTGTGATGACTTCATAGCTCAATAAAATGATCAATTAAAGCTAGAAGTCAAGAGACTTCAAGACGAAGTGGCTAGGTTGAAGAGTAAGGCCCAAGTGCAACCATCTCAAGATAACCGTGACAACATGGTGAAGAAGCTTGAGGTGGGAACAACCGTCACAAGGCCTCACCCTCAACCAAACAACAAGTCTCCGAAGCACAAGAAACAAGAAAAGGCAAAGAAGAATCTTGACCATGGCGAATGCTACAAGTGCAATGATATGGGTCATTATTCATTCATGTGCTCAAACAAGATTCAAAGCAAAACTAAGGTGTCCGAGAGGACAAAGAAGATCAAACAAAGCTATTGTGTGCTTTGGATGCAAGAGCAAAGGCCATATGATCGTGGAATGCCCAAATATCTCGGCTGGTCGGAAAAACCTAGTTCAAGGTGGTCGAGCTGCCTTGACGAGGCGGTCGGACCGCCCTAGCACTGGTTCGACCCAGCTCAAGACTTTGGAGATGATGGAAAAGAAGCCCATTGCTCTTAGGACGAGACAAGGCCTACAAAAAGCACAACTCAAGCAAGAACAAGAGATGGTTTTCAAGACCAAAAGAAGAGTGTGCTACACATGCCGGCTCAAAGGACATCAAAGTAAGGATTGTCCAAATGGCAACAAATCCGAGCCTAAACTTGTCAATTCTTCTTGCACTAATAATAGAAAGGCAAAAATGGATATTGGTGCTAGAAAGGTGAGTAGTTCACCATATGTTAGCACTACATCCATTTGGGTGCCTAAATCTTTGTTGACTAATCATGAAAGACCCAACAAGTCTTGGGTACAAAAAATTGCTTGATCGAGCTTTTAGGATGATGAGATTCATTGGAGACTTGACACATCAAACAAAGTGAATTGAAGTTCAAGTAGTCAAGTTCCATGAGTATTTGTTCAATATCCTACCCAATGACATCTCAAGATATAAGTGTATGGTGCAAATGAATGTTGAGAAGAAAGAGCAGGACAAGAATCAACAAATGTGCAATCTGTCATTCAACCCGGTCAAGCTGCTTCGACAAGGCGGTCGACCGCCTTGAAGTTGAAAATTTCAGATATTCCCAATTTGTTTGAAGACCAGAGTGATTCTTGTTCCCTCCACACTAATTGAGTATATTCTTACTTATCTCGTCTTCTCAACTTATTTACTTGTGACCAAGTTATGGTCCGAACTCCATATAATTTTTAATTGAATAAGCATGCAAAATTATGGCAATTCAAAAGCTTGGCATGCATCAAGGGGGAGTTTAAATTATAACTCTGGTTTGAGAGACTAATGTTCATTCTAGTATGTGTGTAATCTCACAAGGAATAGTGTGTCTCTCCCGATGTGCAAAAAGAAGAAAAATTTGTCTCTATGGAATTTGTGCCACTTGGGCCTTTCATCATTGACTTCATTGGGTGAAACTTCTGTTGGATGAGATGGCATGTACATCAATTGTGAATGGCACAAACCATTGGTTATCCTTCGCTGAAATGAAGAAATTGGTGGTTGTGGCAAAGGTGCGTTTTTAAGGTTCTGTTTCTTTTTCTTATCCTGTGCATCTAGGCCTTTGCATGAATAGGGTGTTTTGAGCTTACAACTGATCCATGTCTTGTTAAGTGTGTGTCACTTGATGAGACCGAGCATCTTAGATATTTTGTTTATACCTTATCCATAGACTTGACATATGTTAGGCCAAAGATAAATTCAAATGAAAGGTATAAGCTAAATATGCTAAAACGACTTCTTGGATGTTGTTTTGCTTCGAGTGCCATAGTGTAAATTTTTTTGAAAATCTACCTAGACTTGATAGGTTGAGTGGTTTTTCAAAAATATTTGTATTTTCGGTCTTTGTGACCATATCGATTCATCATGGCCATTGTTCACCTTGTTTGTTTAATGGCTGGCCATGAATAAAAAGATACTCTCAAGTTCACAATTTCATCTCCTTGAAAATTCCCACTCTCAAGAAATGTGTGAAAATTAGTCCAAAGATGGCTGAAAAGGAAGGACTAAAATCTCTCAAAATTTGGTCCAAAGGTGTTTGAATTTGAAGGACACAAAAGAATTAAGTGTTGCAAGATCAAGTGATCAAGGATTATTGAAGAATTGAAAAATACATGAAAAAAAATCAAGTTTAGTCGGACAATGTCCGACCATATCGGATATTTGAGTCGGACTCCGAGAGAGTTGCACATTCCTCCGGAATCAGCAGAGTCGGACATTATCCTACTCAGTCGGATATTTGAGTCGGACTCCAGAGAGTTGCACATTACTCCGAAAACAGTAGAGTCGGACAATGTCCTACTCAGTCGGACATTATCCGACTATGAGCAAAACAGCACGCGACATCCCGCTAAAACAAGCATAACTTTTGCATCCGATGTCCGATTTCAGTGTTCTTGGACTCTATGGAAAGAGAATTTTGAGGACTATACATAACAACTATAATCAAGGTCCTTTCAATTGACCCTCCCTCATCAAAATAGTTTTCCACTCATCCAAACACCCTAAACTTGACTCCCCTATCCAAAACAGTTCTCTTTCTTTCCCAAACACTCCAAACTCGGTTCCCCTTCGTCCTAAAGCCTCCCAATGGTGATTCCTTGATTCCACCGTGGATTTCCTCCATTCCTTGGTGGATTTGGCGGCCCCAAGTGCGGTCGAGCTGGATCCAAGACCGGCATTGCCCCAAACTCTGCTATTCACTCTCTCCTCAAGGTATAGAAGTCAACTCCTCCCGATCTACTTCCCTTGAGTTGCTCCTCAAACTTTCTGCCATGGAATAGACTTATAGCATGCTTGGAAACTCCCCAAAACCCAAGCTTATGCTTTTCCCAAATCAGCATTGCAAGAATATGTGAAACACAAATTCCCCTGTTCAGGGCGGTCGAGTCTGCCTTGGTAACCCGGTCGGACCGGATTGAGGAGAGAATTCATGCTTCACATTTCTTTTTGAATTTCCTTGATAATCCTATTCCTACCAATGCCAATATTTTCACTGAAAATTGAAAGAATCGACATGTCCTTGTGTTGTTTAATTGGACCCGCACCTCCGTACGGGCGGTCGGACCGGTGCCCCTGTCTAGAGCAACTGAAAACCATCTTTTCATGCCTTGTCAACTCCAAATCAAATCTTCTCTGTTTCCTGAGGTCTTATACACAATTTATTGACCTCCTTATCTCAAGAAATCGATATGCCAAGGTCAGGACATGAAAGGAGGAAAAAGGGACGGTTTGATTCGAGAGGCAAGTGGCAGCTCGAGAGATCCTAAAGGAAAAGCTGCAGGTATGGCTGTCCCAAAATCTACACAAGAAATTATACACAAAGATCTCAATAGGCTCAATAGGGGCAGCAAGTTCATTGATCGTTTTGTTGCAGCCGAGGAAGAAGAAATGGTTGAGGCCAGCAGTGATGCATCTAGTGGTGATGAGGATGAGGAAGAGATTGAGGACGAAACTTATCGAGTCGGAAAAGAGGATCTTGCTGCAGCAGAAGAGACCGAGGAGAGTGAGGAAAATGAGGATGTGGGTGATGAGGATAATGATGAAAGTGAGGAGGAAGAAATTGATGGTAAGGAAGATGAGATGATCATAAGCAAAATTGCAAAATCGGTGTATCCTCAAAAGCCAATCTTGAGGTCTCCAAATAGACCTACCACTCTTATGCCAATAAATTATCGAGTCGGAGGATCAACAAAGACAGTGAGGAAGATAAGAAGGAAAAATCCATACCAATCGTTTAAGGAAAATGGCACGGACTACCGGTTTCACAATTGTTTTCAGCAAGATTACTATGAAACCGTTTTGAAAAACAAGGATACGAGTTGTGTCGGAGGCTCGGTGGATTGACTGGTATCATTTGGAAAATCCGAGTAATCCGATATTTGATGATGTTATTGCAGCTTGTGAGAAGACTCATATCAAGAATTTGATGGGTTTCAAATATGACTGGAACAATGAGATCATTGCTCAATTCTATGCGACGAGTCTATTTTGAGGAAGAAGGAGGTGAAAAGAAAATGCACTTGGATGACGAGAGGGTATGGTGTATACGATCACATATGGTAGGTTTGTACGGATATTCGGATTTGGGCAAAGTGATTCTAATAGATTCAAAATCCACAGTGAGGATCCAGTACCAAAGGAGCAAATGAGGTTTATGTATCCTCCAAATGAATTGGATAAGGTGGGACTGGTAAAAGGCATGTACACCTACTACTCGGTGTTGAATAGGATGTTTAGAAAGACCCTCTCACCTAGAGATGGAAACCCCTCGAGATATCACTCTCTATTCAAAGAATTTGCTAGTAAGGATGAGAGATGGAGGTCAGCCTTTACGTGTGATGGACTTCATTTGGGAGGAGATTAAGGCAACTTCCGTGGACCCTCAAAAGTCATGTGGTTTTGGTCCTTATCCGATGTTCATGATTGAGGAGACAACAAAGTACAACTATCCCATAGAACATCCTCCTCCACATAAGCCTCCGAGAATTATTCCATCAAAACATCCCATTGTGAGAGTGCTTACTCCACCACCTCAGCCACATCAACAAGATGATGAAATTCAGCCAG
The DNA here is from genome assembly GCA_031894775.1 of Chloris gayana. Taxonomy (NCBI): domain Eukaryota; kingdom Viridiplantae; phylum Streptophyta; class Magnoliopsida; order Poales; family Poaceae; genus Chloris; species Chloris gayana. Next base: position 168,352 of record JAUNZO010002534.1, read on the forward strand.
AGCGAGCAGCTAGAGCGAGTACAACCCGGCCTGGCCGGGTGGGCAGGGCGGTCGGACCGCCCTGCATGGCCGATGGGGCGATGGCTCGTCCCGCCATCGCGAAAAATCGACATCTCCAATTAAGAAAATTTTCAACATGATTTTTGGAATGTGCAGAACTCAACATGTTGTGGAAACCCGTGATCGAGCGAGAAAGAGCAGATTTGGATAAAAGAATTAGGAGAATTGAGAGAGCCGGATCCTCCCTCACCGGTTAGACAAGAAGAAGACGACCACCTACCCCCTAATGGAAAGGTACCACATATGGCAAACAGAAGATTATTACTCTCGGATTCATGGTTCTAGCAGTAGTGGTGGACACGGTGGATTTTCGGAACCCACACATAGTGGTTTGGGTATGCCTAGTGATCGTGTGCCACCTCACAACGACACTTATAATGATCCTCCTCCACAGTTCACTCAGTTTGAATTATCTCCACGGTTTGCACCGCCTCCTCCTCCTGTACCACGATCCACAGCGAGGAACCAGCTAGGCGCGAGTGCATTTGAAGAATTTGGTGACAGTCTCTTCCACTTTGCACCATCCGGTACACTCTCTAATCCACTCTTGCCGTTTGCTGATCCTAATGAGCGAACATGTCATATTTCGTAACTTGGACCAGCAGGGCATTGGCAGGATCCCAATGATCCAGGTGGTAGTGGCGATGGCTTTCGGTGAAGCACGAACACCCCTTCGAACTACCTTTTCTTCTTTTTGAATGATTGTTGACAAAAGGGGAGAAGAAAAGGATTAAAGCTTCAAGCATTTCGGATGGGGGAGAAAAAAAAAGAGATTGGAGGAAAAGAAAAAGATCAAAGGAGTTGAAAATGAAGAAATGTGGTTTCTCATCATCTGTAAGGCGGTCGGACCGCCCTAAGCTTCTTACATCCAGTGTAAGGCGGCCGGATCGCCCTTGCAAGGTGGTCGGACCGCCCTGGCTCTGTTTCGGAACTCGTTCTCGTAACAATTCACTCTTTCATCGTGTTGAACATGAGAACAGAATTGTATTGTGTGCTATGTGTGTTTGTGAACGTCAATTATCTAAGGAAAAATTGTGCTAGTGTGAAAAGCATGAGTTGAATGGTGTATTGTTTGTTGCTCCTTCTTTTTCTTTTTACTTCGTGCTTGATCATGCGCATCATGTACTATCACATCACACTCGCCATGCACCCCACGGAGGCGGTGATATAGGGGAGCTCCATGTTTTTATTGAATATGTGCTTTTAGCATTTTAAGCCAAAATTGGAATTTCATTCCTATGCACATATTTAGGGGAGCTCTAAATATATCACTACATCCAAAAGCTTTTTATGTTTTTATTGTGAAGCTTTAATCGGTTTGTCATCAATCACCAAAAAGGGGGAGATTGAAAGTGCATCTAGGCCTCCTAGTGGGTTTTGGTGTTTTGATGACAACACGATTAAAGAGCTAATGTAATTTGCTTGAGTTGTAACAGGAATATGTCTTATAAAATTATTGTGAACATTATTGTATCAAGACATGGATGTATATGGATATTTCACATGTATATTCTTGTATTCCATATGACAAAGAATATGATGAAGATGAAGCCACATGGATGATCAACCATGAAAATATTATACTATGTGTCACATAAAGAGAAATGAAGCTTGGATGATATGTCTCATATTGGTCATTGAAAGTATCACCATATTTCATATTGGTGATTTAATTCTTTGTGTCATATCAAGCAAGCAATATATATTACAACGGAAATCAATACAACATGAAGATAAATATCAAGTGTGTGCTAATGGATGATACAAAGAAATGTGTGGATCTTAATGGTAAGATTGATGAAGGATTAGCAAGGACTTGGCTACGATGGACCATACATTGGAGAAGGGCAAGCAAGAGGCTTGGCGCCGAAGAACCTTTGTGGTGGAGAAGAGCAAGTGGATGTTGAATCCGACGAATCAAAAAGGCCATGGAAGATTGCATATTTCCTAGCGTCAATTATTTATGAATCAAGAAAGAAGAGGTGACATGGATAAAATATGGAGTTTTGTTTATTTGATGATAAAGTCCATGGTCATCAGCTCAAGGTGGATAGGCTCAAGTAAAGAATTGTTGTCAACCCTCAAGAAGCAAAATATGAAGAATTTCGGCATATGTCTCTATCACAAGCTCAAGTGGAAGAAAAATAGCTTTTATCTATTTCTTGAATATAGGAATGTCGTACTATCAAGTGGGATGCAACATGTGTTGAATGACGATGTCAAAGTGCTCAAAATCCTAGAGAGAAACTAATCCGAGTGACCTAAACCCTGAACAGGTGTGTTCGTCGAGTCAAGGAGGTCGACCGCCCTGTCAAGGAGGTCGGACCGCCTTGTAGTAAGTTTTTCGGGGTCAACTTCTTGGTTAGTGAGTTTTTGGCCTTAGAAGTGAAGCATAGTTAGTATGAGTGGGTTAAGCAATCAAGTTTGTGGTTTGTGGAGGTTTTCGCGTCAAGTGGTTGGTTGCCTCGCTAGTGCAAGGCGGTCGACCGCTCTGTCAAGGCGGTCGGACCGCCCGAGCTCGACAGTCCAACGGCTAGTTTTTGAAACAGCCTTTAAATAGCCCTCCACCTCTCCCTTTGGTTGCTGCTGGTTCTTGCCCGATTCTATAGCATTCCAACGGCCATTTGAGCTCTCCCCAACCTCTCTTTGTGAGATCCAAGTGATTTGAGCTAAATCTTTTAGTTGGGTTGAGAGATTTGAGTGTGTGAGCATAAGTGAGTAAATCCTAAGCCTTGAGCACTTTGGGCTACGTCAAGCAACTCGTGATTCATTTGTTACTCTTGGAGGTGAAGCCTCCTAGACGGCTAGGCGTCGCCCTAGAGCTCCCAAGCTTGTGGTGAGCCTTGGGAAAGTTTGTGAAGGTTGTGATCTTGCCTCCGTTGTGGAAAAGATCAAGATAGTGGATTGAGGGAAGTGGTTGAAAGAGACCCGGCTTGGAGCGTGCTAGTGAGCAGCTCAAGCTTCCTCAAACGGAGACGTAGGGATCACGTTGAGGTGATTCCGAACTTCGGTAAACAAATTCGAGTGTCTCCGCCTCTCTTGTTTTCTAGCTTATTTGTGCTTCCGCTTCGATCTACTTTGGTGTGCTCTTTTGTGTGCGGATACTTCGTGTATGTGCTAAGGAAAATCTACGGAGCATCACCTCAAGTTTTGATTTGAGCTAGAAATCAAATTTGGAGAGTTGACCTATTTCCGCTCAGTGCAAGGCGGTCCGACCGCTCCGATAAGGAGGTCGGACCGGGTTGAACTAACCTCGTGCGAAAAAGTTGTGTTAATTTCAGGTTTCGCCTATTCACCCCCCTCTAGGCGACATCAAGGTCCTTTCAACCACTATATAATGAGGTCGGATCTAGCTAGTGCTATCTATCTCACCGATCGCCCACAAAATAAGAAAACAAGCATTCATGGACCTACTAGCGAGTGCTGCATTCCTAGCTACCACCGCATTCAAGCATCACCATGTCCCCTTGCAGCAATACCGCTCGAGGCCTTGCTCGATGCCGAGCTCGAGCTCCGGCATAACACTTTCGCGTACGTCAAGTCCATGGCACTTAAGAGCAGGGCTAGTAAAATCGCCGACTGCTGGCGATTCACGGTGGCCGACTCACTCGTCACTTGGGGTAGCGCCTTCGGTATTATGGGTTGACGGTTCAACTAGGTACTCATTGAATACTTAATTGCTAACTTTTTACAAGCACACAACGTTTATTGGTTAGAGGCAACTATGTTCTCGGGCTGCTTGCTTTTGGCTAGCGACTCGTGAGTCGTCCGTTTGTTTCTCTCTCTTCATTTTTCTTTCATCCACCTAGGATTTTTCCGACGTGGATGTTTATTTCGCCTCGCTGAGTTAGCACCATAATACTTGCTCTAAGTCTGCACTCGACCTCGGAATTGCCGACTCCATCCAACTCCACGGTGGCGCCACCACCCTCCCCGATATTGCCACCGATGCCAAGGTTCATCCATCCAAGATCCCCGGCTCGAGTCGCCTCATGCGCGTGCTCACAGCCTACCGGTGTTTTCGGTGTTGGCGATAGCGGCAGCGAACCTCGATATCGTACGTGCTCACGCCCATGTCCCGCCTCCTCGTCACTACCCGGACGAACCAGGTTCCATATACTATCATGATGCTCCAGCCATCCGCCGTCTCCTCCTTCTTTGAGCTTGGCAAGTGGCTCCAGGCGTGACCCATCGGATCCATGCATCTTTGCCTCCGTAATGCAAGGAAAAAACATCCGGGAGTTTGCCAACGATGAACCAACCTTCAACCCATCCTTCAATGACGGTATGGTCTCGACCCTCGATTCATAATAGATATCACAATCGGTGAGCACGGAGAGATCTTCCATGGGATAAGTTCCTTGGTTGATGTGGGTGAGGGCATGGTGCGGCTTCCAGAGCCATTTCAAAGGCGTTCCCCAACATAAAATGCATCGTCTTCGGACCTCTACCACGTCATCTCAAAGGCTCCCTACCGACACCGGCGTGCGATATATCGCTGGTGACATGTTTGAGAGCATTCCGATCTGCAGATGTAGTGTTTTTAAAGGTTTGACAATATAATATTGATGTGGAAACAATACCGATATTTTCTTTTTTAAAAAACTCACTTTTTTATGCTTCGGGCAACGACGAGTGTGTCAAGATATCTGAAAAATTCCTCCGAGAGATGCAGGAGGAAAGGTCATAATCTTAGATATTGTGGTTGGTGAAGGGTCAACGACAGGACTTGAAACACGAGAGAGATACAAGCCATACTTGATTTGCATATTATGACTATCAATGGCATGGAGCGAAATGAGCAAGAGTGCAAGGATATTTTCTTTAAAGCGGGGTTTAGTGACTATAAAATAACGCTGGAGCTGGACGCCCGATCTATCATCGAGGTTTACCCGTGAGGTCCGATGAGTGGAATAAGAGTTTCTTTTCTATTCTTTTCCAACCGTGAATAAGCCCAACTCTCTGTATGGAGTGGATTTGTAATATCAAGTAATCTACTACCTCCGTTCCAAAATGTAAGCATTTGTTGACTTTTCGAATTCTGTTTGATTGTTTGTCTTATTCAAAAAAATTGTGAAAAAGTAAAAACAAATACATCATATTTAAAATATATCTAACAATAAAACAAAATATAATAAAATAATCAATATTCTTATAAATTTTTTGAATAAGACAAACAATCAAACCTAATTCGAAAAATCAATAAATGCTTATATTTTGAACGGAGGTAGTAGGTTATAGGTGATGCATGTTGTTTTTTGTACTGTTTGTATGTATACTTTGATTTGTCTGAACATATTAACTGTATTTTAACAAAATGGTCAAAGTAATTTAACACTTAGCTTCCCCATCCAAATTTAGTATCGATCGGACTAAATATTTTTGTAAACAAAAATATCAATATTTATGATATTCTACTTAAGTGTAATAATTGTTTGACTTTAATTTGGACTTTGGAGGCTTGAGAGCAAACTAAAAACTAGGGCCTAAAGGTTTAACGAATAAACGATATATCTCAACCAAGTCAACATTTCCATTTGCTGGACCACCTCATATGGTCCCTAACATTTGTAGTTCAATTCTCGTGGATCCTCCCTCCTCGCTCGTGGTACACATACATCGTCACAACCTGCAAAAACGCATGCCCCTAGTGTCTTTGAGTCGGAATCGGAACAACTCGCTCGAGCATCCATTATTTGCACAACTACACTATGGATATATAAGATCTAACCAAAAGTTCATAGCATTCCATCCGGTATAAGAATGTGGATAATTGAAGACTTACCGAAAGCCCTAATAAATGCATGGGAAAGAATGTCAGATTATTAACCCCTAAAAAAGTGATCCATAAATGGTGTCCCGATTTTAAAGTGAAGATGAACAACGAGTCAGGACAAGTAGATGCCTTGGCATGCAAAAGTGGGCAAGTAGATGCCTTGGCATGCAAAAGTCATCTTGCGATGGCTCTCGCACAGCCACCGATGGCCGATTTATTCCGTCGCCGACTGGTGGTTTGCTTTGGCGGCTTGGCGCCGTTGGTTTGCCCAGTAATTCAAATTGCCATCAGACCAGGTCAGACGGGCCACCCGGCCCGGCCCAGTATCAATATCTAATGGGCCGTATCGTGCCGCCGTAGGCAGTAGGCACTATTGGCGCGTCGTCCTGGGCCATTTGGCCAGATAACCCTAGGACCCCCACAACTCTCCGGCGGCGGCGCACCGTTTCCGTCTTGCAACTACCGGCCGGCGGGCTGAACCTCGATCGGCGTCGCCGTCCTTCCACTTCACGCCGCCGAATCCCTCCCATCCCATCATAGCCGGGAACATTTCCTCTCAATTCTCAAAGCTTCTCCCCCCATTCCATGGCTCTTGCGTGTGCATCTCACGCGCGCCGCCTCCTTCTCGGCGGCGCCGCAGCTCCGGTGAGATCCTTCCACGCCCAGCCCTACCAAGGTAACTCCTCTCCCCTGTAGCCTCCCTAAATCTTCTTGGTCTGCTGTCCCCAGTCCATTTTGTTGATTGGAGTTGAGGATTTTTGCCATGCAGCCAAGGTTGGTGTGATGGAGTTCCTGAATGGCGTAGGGAAGGGCGTCGAGACGCACGCCGCAAAGATTGAGGAGGCGGTCGGCGGTGACCTCCAGAGGCTCCTCGAGACCCGCACGCTGAGGCTCAAGAAGCTCGGCATCCCCTGCAAGCATGTACGTCAGTAATCTTCTCGTAGTTTGAGCGAATGGCTTAGCATTTCATAATAGAAATGTTGCTATTGTTCAGGTTTTTTGTTGTCTAGCCTTGTGATGCTTCAGTAGAATCATTGGATACTTTAAATTTGTAGGTTGTAGTCAGTCTCAAAGGTTTGGGCAAGGAGGGGTCTGCTCTGTTTTCTAATCGAAGTGCAAATTAGTTTTGTTAGCTAACATAGGAGCTGATTTGGTATGTTCAGAGTTCAATTTCGGTAAGGAGGGGCCTGCCCTGTTTTTTATCGAAGTGCAAGTTACATGTATCCTTATAGCTTTGTTAGCTAACATAGGAGGTGGCTTGACATGTTTGAAGGATAAATTGGTCTGAGCTAAATTTAGTGGCTGTTGGCATTATGTGTCTTTGGGTTTTACATTTCTGTAGCAAGGGACCGTTAAAAATGAAAAAAAAAAAAGAGGTTGCTTCGGCTCTTGTGAAGAGACAAGCTGACCTGCATGATCCCTTTTTTTAGTCACAAGTTCATTGGTTTAGGGAAACATTTTTTGTGGGTAAATTCTAGCTTTGTAAATTTTCATTTGATTAGGATAATTTTTGGAGAAATAATGTTTCCCTAGAGTGGGAGCTGCATGCATCGGGCTGCCCTTAATGTTTAGAGAAATAAGTGTGGCTAGAACTGCTTTTTAATTAGTTAATTCTTATTAGTGAGTATCAGGCAGATGCTACTTTCCCATGAAGTCCATTGTTCTAATTAAGAAAAAGCATTCCCAGTATTCAAATTTTGTTCTAAAACCAAACAAAGGTTTTTGGGGTGGACTTATCTTTAACTACTGAGTCGTCTTTGTGCTCTGTATGTCTATTGTTGTTTAGGATATGTAAGGTCTTGAGCGCAAACATTTTCTTGTTCCTTGGAATATGTTTGGTTCGTAAATTTTTAGCTTACAATTAAGAATTAATATGGTTGCCTAACTGAATAATTGATTCTTCATATTTGATATTTTTACCTACAATGCAGAGAAAGTTGATTTTGAGTTTTGCTCAGAAGTATCGTCTTGGTCTCTGGAAGCCCCGAGCAGAAGCCAAGAAAGTCGAGTGAAGTTAGTTGTCACTTTGAAACTGGTTTGCTGGTTTTTGATGCAAGCATATTTGAGATACTGAATAGTTCTGCCTTCTTAGGATGCCTCTGCTCATGCTTGTTTGCAGCACTTGAATATAATCTGAACTTTTAACTAGCTGTGGCATGCTATTCATTTTGCTTGACAACCGCCAACTGCAGATTGAACTTGCCAATAATAGGCTCATGGCCCTCATTTTGTATTGTTCCATTCTGGTCATGCTTGTTTGCAGCACTTGAATGTAATGTAAAAATTTAACTACTTCTGGCGTGTCAACTTTTCCTAACATTTAGATTTTTTTTAGTATGCGGAAAAATCTTCTTGAAATATGATGGTTTAGAGCATCACAAGTTGCTTCTCAAAATTCGTCACCATGTAATGCATTAGCACAATCCATAAAACATATTGTTTGACAATAAGTCAGATTTTGTTCTGGGTGTGATTCCTCTCTTTTGTTGTGGGGAAATACTGAAATAAAATGCAAATTGGTACAATTGTGTCTGTTAATCTTGTTTCTGTGTTCTTATATATGTTGACCCTAGAAGGCATGTAATTAGTGTTGTTTTATTTGGAACGTAATATTTTCATATGAGTTTTAAAGGACTGAATTATTGCTGGGTGAAAATCAAAATCAGAGGAAAACAAAACTGCCGTGTTTCACAGCAAAATCAGAGCAAATTACCTTGGTAAAGTGTTTATTGGAAGGAAACACGTATTCAATTTATTTTTTAGTAGTCATGCATAAGAAGTTGCTCAGACATAAGGAAACTGTTGGCTGATCCAGCCAGTATTTCATATGCCTCCACTGGTGCCTGCGTGGTAGTCAAATCCTGAGGCTGTCGAAGTGGCTCTTTTGTCCATCAAACTTGGCCGCGAAGAAGGGTTTCATGTACTCGGCGTAGTCCACTGATCTGTACCGTGCTCGGTCACCAGTTTTCAGTAGCTCTGGCAGGGGGCCGACCGTCGTGTTCGGGCATGCGCTCTTTGTTGGGGTGTACCGTGGCCCTGTTCTCAACGCTCATGTATCTCCCGTTGCTCAGAATCTGCAAGAGGTGGCAATCGCTTATCACATCTCAAGTAAATCTGAATGAAGTTTGTTTATGTCACTCCATTTTACCTCAAGTATGCCGCCGATGTTGACGACGAGCGCGCCGTCCATAGGGCTTCTTGATCTGCAGGCCTGCACGTCGTTCATATGGAGCAGCAGCGTCAGGCATGTGGCATCGGTGTGCAGCGACAGTCCGATCACCTTGCTGGCCTGCCTGCACGGCGGGTAGTAGGTCAATCTCATGGTCTGCGGCGGCTCTGCTCGGAACATCTCCATGAGGCGATCCAGCTGCTCCAAGCCCATGTCCGCGGTCATGAACTGCAGCAAGGACGAGGCCACCCTTGCCGCCTCGGCCGAGTACCAGTCGACGGAGTCAGGTGTGTTTGGTTTGGGGTCAAAGTAGGATGGGATGGGGTCATCTCTGTTTTTTAGGACGGGTGGTCCTGGTACTTAGGACCGGTACTTAGGACCGGGCACAAAACCCAAAGACCGAACCCGAGAAATTCGATCTCGAACCCGAAAAACTCGAAACCCGATGTCCGAAGTGTATTTTCGGGTTACCAAACTAAAAACCCGAATTTATTTCAGAAAAATTGGGTTTGAAGTCACGGTACTCGAAATATCCGAGTAACCCGAAACATAAGCAATCATATTTAGCTTTATTCGATTTGAGCCCAATCCAACAGGATAAACCAACAACCTATCAGCCCACATATAAAGGCAAGAAGTCACATACAAGCTTAGGTAACCTAGAAGCATATTTCCGTACAGGTAGCAGCGTCGTGTCGTGCCCACCTCGTTGTTGTAGCACCGCTAGCACTCATAGACTCGAAGTTGCAGTGTGGCATGCCCAAGCCCCAATCTTTGTTGGATCTGCTCATCGATTAACAATTAGTCTTGCATAAGTACTACAGTTCTTCTCTGTCTTTTCTCTCTGTTCGGGTTTGTTGGGTTACCCGAAACCCGAACCCGATTTAGCGGGTATCCGAAATGTCGGGTTTGTTAATTTATCCACTAATTTCGGGTTCTATTTTTTCAAACCCGAAATTTTAAAAACCCGAACAACCCGACCCGAAATTTTCGAGTAACCCGAACGCCCAGTGCTACTGGTACTTGTTTGATTGAGTGAATGGGACGAGCCACCTTTTTTTGTTTGGTGGGAGGGATGAGTAGTGGATGGGGCCGCCCAAGCTCATGTTTGGATGAATGAACATGGATGAACTTGAGTTATGGTCACCTGCACATGAATGGTGGGTGGTGCATATACCTAAACAAAATTTTGAAACATAATTATCAAATATTGATCTTGTAGGCCCATATAATAGCAGTTTTAGGCCATTCAATTCTTTTAGAACCATTCATGCGTATAATAATCTTACAATAGATATTTAGAATAAAAGAAAAGAAAATAAATTGATATCTCTTGTTGGGCCGTAATTTCCAGCCCACTACGTGCAATACGGTGACCTAAAATGAACAGACTCGGCTTCTTCCTCCTGTTTCTCTCTCTCATGGAACAACGCAGCCGCTACAACTCCATAGCTTGTTGCCGGCCGTCAACTCACGCCAAGAACAAGCAAAATGGATAGCTCTCATTGTCTTGCTTGTTACCCTGCATAGGAATGGAGGAGAGAGCACAGACCATGGGCGAAGAAGGAGAGGTGACTAAGGATTGAAGGTGAGTGAAAGCTGTCTGTGCTGCTCAGTTGACGCGCGAGGGCGGACGGGTGCGCGCGATCCGCTCGTTTTTGGGGGATCGCGTGACCACCGAATCTAGCCGAATATTCGGCTGGTGGCCGCCTCGCCCCTCGCTGACCCCGTCCAAACACCAGTAAAACAGGGGCCGCCCACTTCCATCCACCTTCGTCCACCAAACCAAACACACGGACGGGCCAGAACGTGGCGTTCCGCAACTCTGTTGGACGGAGCATGAGGTAGAGCATGTCCGCCCAGTCCAGCTTCTGCGTCTCCGAGAAGACGAAGGCCTGGCCGTAACCCTCCACGCTGTCCGGCAGCTACGCGTGCGCCTTCTTGGCTTCGAGCGGGAGCTTGAAGAACCCGGTGAAGTCTTTCCTCACATCCTGGATCACCTCGTCCGGCACCCCATGGTTGATGAGCTGCACCAAGCTTTGTGATCAGTGACACGCCTGCAAAGGATCCCCATTGCTGACAGGTAAGCATAGCCATAGAAATCGTTCGTGTACCTGAAAGAATCCCCAGTGCTGACAGGCAGCGCCGAAGTTCGCAAGCTCCTCTTCCGACGACAGCGGGTTGAGCAGCCTGTCAAGGTCGACGACTGGGATCTCGTTGCCGGCGACGACCTCATCGGCGGCAGCCTCCTCCATCCTGACGTACCGGTCAGGCTCAGGCACCTGCTCGCCTGATCCGTTCCAAGTCCTCGCGAGCTCCTGCATGTTGGGCACAGACAGAAAGCCTCCTAATTTCTCGTGCGCCATTGATGGATCGATCGGCTGATCCCTCTCCTTCCTGCTAGATAATGGACTAGGTGCTGTGGACTGGTGGTGATGAAAATGGTGATCACTAGCCGGTTTTTTTCTTTCCTAAAGCTTTGTCTTCTTATACAGCTACACGGAATATGGCAGCCACTGAAAACGTGTAATAATTACTATGCGCTGGTATGGTACCGAGAAGCATATGCGTAAATCCAATATTAATTCCGTCGTACGAACATAAAGAAAGACTCATCTAGTGGAAAGGTTAGTCAACCACGTAAGGGCATGTACAAATGAGAGTCTATTATGGTCTCTTGGGCACATGTATTCAAATAAAGAGACATAAAACAACTCTAGTCATACAAAGGAGAGACTCCATATGCTGTCTTTTAATAAATACATATTATTAATGATTGTATGACATAAGTCGTCTCTTCACTTGTACAACGATGCTCAAAGTTGTCTCTTACATTGGAACACGTGATAGAGACCATCTCTTCGTCAAGAGCCCACCTAGCCGTCTCTTCGAGGGTTAGAGGGGTTATTTGTAAAAATACATCTGCCACATCAGCTCAAGAGCTCACTCATTTATTAGCGTTGTACATACCCTAAACCTTTTATCTATAGACAAAAGCTTTCATGGCTATGTTCTTCCTTCCGTCACAAATTTATCCGTTTTATATAAAAAATAATGAAGTACTCCTTCCTTCCATTAATATAGTGCACATTAGGTGCCTTTCATTTGGCATTAATACTGACACATCAGAAAATTAGATGATATGGCAAGTTAATTAATATGAAAGAGAGAGAGGAAGTCTTTCATCCAAGTAAAAGGTCATGGGACTTTTTTTAAGTTAATGAAAGACAAATGAAAATACATTGAGAGCCTTTTCTTTTATCCTTAACCAACAAGATCATCCCATCTAGTAACAATTTAATGTCTCGCTCAACCTATGAAATTGTGAAATGAAATAGTGTATTAAAAGATGCACTTTCATTTCATAAAACAAGACTAGGAAGTTGACTTGTCACACTTGAAACACGTGAAATGAAAGAGGCCACGAAGAATGGTCTTAAGCTAACTTTTTTTTCTCAAAATAGAAGGCGTAGTAAAGTTGGATCCACAAAAATATTACAGCTAGGCCCACGAGAAATTAATCAAGGGCTGGAATTAAGAGGGAATTGATCCCTAAAATTTAATTAGCACAGGTATTAAGAGAGGATTAATTTGGTGTGGAGGTGAAAATCTGTTTTTTCTTGGTCTTTGTATCTTTGCCGGACGGAGGGAGTAATATTTTTTTATAGCATGAAAAGGAATCTCTACTCCTTAATAAGTTCCATGGAAACGTCCACGCCGTACGTCCCGTACGCTCACAACCAACCAATGGGGATCACATATCCCCGACTCCGAGTTTGATAACCGCACGAGATGGTACGTACGATAGCCTGCATGAGATGGAGTCCAGTCCATATACGATCGCCAGGACGGAAGGAACGAGTCGATCGCCAGCACCCCATCGCACCACCAGAGAAACGACCATGCCGGACTCGACTCCAGCACCCCATCGAACCACCAGAGAAACCAGGCCGGACTCAAGCGTGGGTCGTCCGCGTCGCTGCCGGTGGGAGATCGCCGTACGATCATTGGTGTGAGTTGGTGCCTTGCCCTAACACCGCACAGTGTAACCTCAAGCACGTATGAGCTGTGATAATATTTGACGGGCGTCCGTTGAGCTGGGGGCACGACTGGACCTGCAGGACGACAACGTAGAATAGATTGTTGCCCTGCCATGGCTTCCTGACGGTGGCGTTGTTCATCCGGTCGTCTCGCGAGGCTTTGGTTGTTGTGGAATAGAATAATAGCTAGAACTTCCGTTCTGGTCGCTGCTGTGCTGCCCCGAAGTTGTAGAAGCATGGTCGCTTCAGTGATGTTGAAGTGAAGACCGGGTGTAGTTGCACCTACAGATGGACAATGGAGGTACCGACATTAGGGGTCTATGATTTGTTCATACAAATAGGGTTTATGTGCAGGTGTTCTCGAGTAATAGGCTTCACACAATCCGTTTTTTTTTCCGCTGTCAGGGGAGTAATAATGCCTCCAGATGGTTCGTTCTCCTTTCTCAACTGTAATATTTCATTTTCAGTCAATCTGTCAACCGGTTTCAATCTGCAATTCGTGAGTTTTTTCTTTTTACTGTTTTGGATTGTAGGTGTGATATCCCCCGCCCTGCCATGAAGCTTTCCGTCAGCCTGCAACTGATGATGCAACCACAACTGTAGGGCCTTGCAATCTTCAGGGTTCTTAACAATGATATGATAATTGCAATATCCAGTCTTCAGGTAGGTATGTTACATTATTTCAATGCTTCAAGTCTTCAATCTGATAACTTCAGACAAAATCGTCATGCAACCATTTCAGTGTGCCGCAATTTTAATTTCTCATTCAACTCTGTTAGCCAATCTTATACTTTCACATGTTGCAAAAATTGATGATTTAGTGCTCTGTTAGAAAATGGAACTGAAAATAACTGAGTTCTGAATGTTGCTTCAGAGCAAGTACAGAGAAAAGCTGCCATTGTCTTTAAAGCTAATGTTGATAGAGAACGCGTATAGCAAAAAGAAAAAATCTCGAGCAAGAACAACATGCCCCTTTTGATGAACATGTTAGCTTTCTATACATCCTATTTTCACATCGATGCATATTCATTACTTGTTGACTTCTATACTAAAATTATGAACTCTACACTGTGAAACTGAACTTTTACATCATGGTTCCATTTGGTGTTTTGATAATTGCTTCTGAAACAGAAATACAGACTTTATTAACTCTTTATGAATATCTCTCTATATAAACTGATGTTTAACACTCTGGGATTGCATCTTGTTTCATGATTCATTTATTCTTTAAGAAAATATTGATTTTTATCCTTTACTATCTCTTTACAAGCACCATGCATTGACTTCGTTGATGAAATAGATGTTGTCGGTGATAAGAAAGAAGTGAGGAATTTATGTTACCAAGGTCTTTCAGGTAATCTTTTAAAATTTATTATGCAGGATTACTACAATCGGCAGGCACGGTCAAGGGCTGGCAAGAGCAGATATTCGATGGTCAATGAATCTCTATCTTCTTCTCTTCTCTACTTATACTTCTTATTATTTTTCTCTTAGTCTTCTATTTTCTGTTTGGTGTCCGTCTCCACATAAGTTATCGTTTGGTGTCGCCTTCATATAACTTACCGATGTTCGATACGATCTTTAATCCGTTCCAATATATAATAAGCCAGCCGATGTCCCGATCCGATCTGTAATCAAAGTTACCGATCCGATACAACGACTCCTACTGCCACAATGGCCCACAATTGAGTTTATCAGTCAGCCGATGTTTCCTCGGATGGGCCACGATCGAGTTACCGATGTCACCGGCGTGAGCTCGCTCAACACCATGCGCCGAAGATCGAGAGCAAGCTCAGGTGAGGGAAACACCAGGGAGGGCCTCACCGCCGGCTCCAGCGCGGGTGAGGATGACAAGTTAGGGAAAACTATCTCTCCCGATCAATATCATTCTTACGGGGTTGGGAAAAAAAGTCAAATTCTTTTGCAGTGGGTCTAATTTGCTTCCAATTCTAACTTGGTCAAAAAAATATCAAATCAATTAGGACTAGCCTAGGTTAATAGAATACAAATATGGTGAAATGGGGAAAAAGAGAATAACAGTAAAAAAATAGTCGATGCTTTCAAATGACACTGAATACAATCAAGTGTACGCGCAGATGCTAATATTTTGTTTAAAAAAACAACAGACATAATACCTAACCTCAGTCTCTAATTTAAACTTAGAATCCTTATCCAGGAAGAGAGTTTAAGACACGCTCGTGACGAAGCACGGGCAGTTTTGCTAG